>JAJQKJ010000920.1:0-82922 GCA_029574335.1 Rana kukunoris
AGAGAGCAGAGGGAGGAGAGGGGAGGAACCGGCGTCATCAAATGACGCCGGTTTGTTTACAAGTGATCGCGCCGTCATTTGACGGCGCGATCACGTGGTAAACGGCCGCTATCAGCGGCAATTTACCGTGATCCGTGATGCGCCGGGTCTTCTAGACCCGGCGATCACGGACACTTTCGCGAGCGCGTCCCAGGGGACACGCAATCGCTAAAGTGAAGGACGACGTCCCAGGGACGTCGTGTCAAAACTACTGGACCGCGCTGTAGCAGTATTTTTGCTATAGCGCGGTCGGCAAGTGGTTAAAATCGGACTGATGGACGCCTGACCATCGGTCCAAACTGATGGTTAGTACGCAAAAGCATTGGTTAAAAACCTGCGCATGCTCAGAATCAAGTCGACGCATGCTTGGAAGCATTGAACTTTGTTGTGTTTTATGTCACCGCATTCTGACACGATTGGTTTTTGAACTGATGGTGTGTACGCACATCAGACCATCAGTCTGTGAACCGATGAAAATGAACTTCAGTCCGTTTTCATCGGTTTGGACTGATCGTGTATATGTGGCCTAATATGTATTGAGAGCGTCCACTCGCTCACCACCGTGGCTGCATGACATCACAGGCTCAGATCCTCTTTGAAGTGGACGAACATTCCTGCACAGAAGATTTAAAAATAATCCAGCTGCTTGCATAATGTGGGACATACTCCATTACAGGTGATTAATGTGACTAGAGCTGTACAAAAATTCAGCAATAAGATGTTACATGTCTTATAGGCTGGTCATCTGGTAGCACCTTCCTTGACCTGTATCTTTTTCAGTCAATAGCAAGAAGGCTCCATCGTAGAAAGGTAAGCTGTACAAAAGAGAACCTATCTAAAGTGATTGTAAACGATCACCTTGTAAAAGAACCCATTCAGTTTAAAATAGAAATGAAAGGCCAAAACACTGGGTTCTGCTGCAAAGTATGTTCAGTTATTAACCCTTTCATGACTAAGCCTATTTCTGATATTTGGTATTTACAAGTTAAAATCTGTATTTTTTGCTAGAAAATTACTTAGAACCCCCAAAATGTTATTATATATATATATATATATAGATATATATATATATAATATATATTATATACACAGTGCCTTGCGAAAGTATTCGGCCCCGTTGAACTTTGCGACCTTTTGCCACATTTCAGGCTTCAAACATAAAGATATAAAACTGTAATTTTTTTTGTGAAGAATCAACAGCAAGTGGGACACAATCATGAAGTGGTACGAAATGTATTGGATATTTCAAACTTTTTTAACAAATAAAAAACTGAAAAATTGGGCGTGCAAAATTATTCAGCCCCCTTAAGTTAATACTTTGTAGCGCCACCTTTTGCTGTGATTACAGCTGTAAGTCGCTTGAGGTATGTCTCTATCAGTTTTGCACATCGAGAGACAAAAATTTTTGCCCATTCCTCCTTTCAAAACAGCTCGAGCTCAGTGAGGTTGGATGAAGAGTGTTTGTGAACAGCAGTTTTTAGTTCTTTCCACAGATTCTCGATTGGATTCAGGTCTGGACTTTGACTTGGCCATTCTAATACCTGGACATGTTTATTTATGAACCATTCTATTGTAGATTTTGCTTTATGTTTTGGATCATTGTCTTGTTGGAAGACAAATCTCCGTCCCAGTCTCAGGTCTTTTACAGACTCCATCAGGTTTTCTTCCAGAATGGTCCTGTATTTGGCTCCATCTATCTTCCCATCAATTTTAACCATCTTCCCTGTCCCTGCTGAAGAAAAGCAGGCCCAAACCATGATGCTGCCACCACCATGTTTGACAGTGGGGATGGTGTGTTCAGGGTGATGAGCTGTGTTGCTTTTACGCCAAACATAACGTTTTGCATTGTTGCCAAAAAGTTCAATTTCGGTTTCATCTGACCAGAGCATCTTCTTCCACATGTTTGGTGTGTCTCCCAGGTGGCTTGTGGCAAACTTTAAACAACACTTTTTATAGATATCTTTAAGAAATGGCTTTCTTCTTGCCACTCTTCCATAAAGGCCAGATTTGTGCAGTATACGACTGATTGTTGTCCTATGGACAGGGTCTCCCACCTCACCTGTAGATCTCTGCAGTTCATCCAGAGTGATCATGGGCCTCTTGGCTGCATCTCTGATCAGTCTTCTCCTTGTATGAGCTGAAAGTTTAGAGGGATGGCCAGGTCTTCGTAGATTTGCAGTGGTCTGATACTCCTTCCATTTCAATATTATCGCTTGCACAGTGTTCCTTGGGATGTTTAAAGCTTGGGAAATCTTTTTGTATCCAAATCCGGCTTTAAACTTCTCCACAACAGTATCTCGGACCTGCCTGGTGTGTTCCTTGTTCTTCATGATGCTCTTTGCGCTTTAAACGGACCTCTGAGACTATCACAGTGCAGGTGCATTTATACAGAGACTTGATTACACACAGGTGGATTATATTTATCATTATTAGTCATTTAGGTCAACATTGGATCATTCAGAGATCCTCACTCTACTTCTGGAGAGAGTTTGCTGCACTGAAAGTAAAGAGGACTTGAGATAATTTTGCGACCGCCCAATTTTTCAGTTTTTTATTTGTTTAAAAAAGTTTGAAATATCCAATAAATTTTGTTCCACTTCATGATTGTGTCCCACTTGTTTTTGATTCTTCACCAAAAATTACAGTTTTATATCTTTATGTTTGAAGCCTGAAATGTGGCAAAAGGTCGCAAAGTTCAAGGGGGCCGAATACTTTCGCAAGGCACTGTATATATATATAAAAACGAAACAGTAACGTTAACCCAATTGTTTTGTATAATGTGAAAGAAGATGTTACGCCAAGTAAATAGATACCAAACATGTTTTTTACGGTTACCAGATTAGAGTTACAGAGGAGGTATATGACTAGAATTATTGCTCTTGCTCTGACAATTGTGGCGATACCTCACATGTTGTGACGTCACTTCCGTGTTTACAGTCAGGAGATTGGAACAAAGACATTTACGGCTTTATTCCAGTCTGTGGCTAGGCGCCAAAAGAGAGGCATCGTGGATCGGGTCTCCCGGTGGAACGGGAGGCCTGGTCAGAGCGGCGGAGGCGGTGGGGGGGGATGTCCCCTCCCACTCCTCCGGGATAACAACCGAGCGGCTATTAGCCGCATTGGTTGTTATCACCGGAAAGCCGATCCCCTGCTCTAAACAATGGTACTGGGATAATGCCTGTAGCTGCAAGCATCATCCCAGTATAACCCCAGAAAGCCGGGGATGCATATCTGTGTACGCTCGGCGGCAAGGGGTTAATAGGAAAGCAAAGGGACTGGCAGGAACACCAGGGATTTTACATAAAATAAGCAATATAAAGAGAACAGGATATTTTTTCATACAAGTACATGGTACAACAGGCACATATCAGGAATATGAAGTGTTGGGGCAACAAACACTATAAGCTCTGAAAGCATCTGTTATACATACAAATGGAATCAGGATATATTTTGAAATCATATGACTTTTAGTTTGTTCTCTAGTTTGATAAAAAAAAATACTAATATTACTCATCTATTATGTCGCATTTTTTGGGTTAAAAATCATCTTCTGCATATGTGTTAAATAACTATGGGAAAAAAGAAAAGGAAAGTCAATGTATATAATGTTGTTAGATTTTCCAAATTACAGCTAAATTACAGAACCTGTTTTAAATTAAACAGAAATAACAAAATAGTCCTTCTGTGTTTTAACTTAATCTTTGTTTCTGATTTACAGTCTCTGGGAGGTGCAATTATTTGCACTATGCCACTCAAGTTAAAGAGTTGGGGAAATATTTCAGCATTTGGAAGCAATTGCTGCTGGTAACATATATCATAGACCTAAGAAAGCATTAAAGGGAATGGCTACCAAGGATTGTTACATACTTTATATCTCTACTCACTTTACATGCACACTGTTTGTCAGAGCACGCACACAACTGACACATAAAAAGTACTGGAAAATACCTTGTCTATGTAGCCTATTAAAAAAGATACCAATATTAATGATTCTCTTCATAGAGTGAAGTGAATGAATTTACTTTATTTTATTTAGAAACAGTTGGTGAGTCATATTTCAAATGTTTTACTCTGGAAAGTACTGGCTTATTTACCTTATAGGTGTCATGATACTTTGTATTTTATTCATATATGTTATTATCTCACAAAAGTGAGTACACCCCTCACATTTTTGTAAATATTTTATTATATCTTTTCATGTGACAACACTGAAGAAATTACACTTTGTTACAATCTAAAGTAGGAAGTGTACAGCTTGTATAACAATGTAAATTTGCTGTCCCCTCAAAATAACTCAACATACAGCCATGAATGTCTAAACTGGCAACAAAACCAAGTACACCCATAAGTGAAAATTTTCAAATTGGGCCTAATTAGCCATTTTCCCTTTCTGGTGTCATGTGCCTCATTAGTTTTACAAGGTCTCAGGTGTGAATGAGGAGCAGGTGTGTGAACTTTGGTGTTATAGCTCTTACTCTCTCATACTGGCCACTGGAGGTTCAAGATGACACCTCATGGCAAAGAACTCTCTGAGGATCTGAAACAAAGAATTGTTGAAGATGGTCTAGGGCTAGGCTACATGCCCCCGAAACTGAGCTGCAGCACGGTGGCCAAGACAATACAGCATTTTAACAGGACAGGTTCTGCTCAGAAGAAGCCTCTCCATGGTCGACAAAGACGTTGAGTACACCTGCTCAGCGTCATATCCAGAAGTTGTCTTTGGTAAATAGACGTATGAGTGCTTCAAGCATTGCTGCAGAGGTTTAAGGAGTGGTGAGTCAGCCTGTCAGTGCTCAGACCATACACTGCACACTGCATCAAATTGGTTTGCATTGCTGCCATCCCAGAAGAAAGCCTCTTCTAAAGATGATGCACAAGAAAGCCCACAAACAGTTTGCTGAAACCAAGCAAACGAAGGTCATGGATTACTGGAACCATGTTCTCTGGTCTGATGAGACCAAGATAAACTTATTTGGTTCAGATGGTGTCAAGTGTCATGGTCTGGGGCTACATGAGTGCTGCCGGCACTGGGGAGCTACAGTTCATTGAGGGAACCATGAATGCCAACATGTACTGTGACATACTAAAACAGAGCATGATCTCCTCTATTTCGGAAACAGGGCAGTATTCCAACATGATAACGACCCCAAACACACCTCCAAGACAACCACTGCCTTGCTAAAGAAGCTGAGAGTAAGGTGATGGACTGGCCAAGCATCTCTCCAGACCTAAACCCTATTAAGCATCTGTGAGGCATCCTCAAACGGAAGGCGGAGAAGCGCAAGGAACATCCACCAGCTCCATGATGTCGTCATGGAGGAGTGGAAGGGGACTATAGTGGCAACCTGTGAAGCTCTTTTGAACTCCATGCCCAAGAGGGTTAAGGCAGTGCTGGAAAATAATGGTGGCCACACAAAATATTGACACTTTGGGCCCAATTTGGACATTTTCACTTAAGGGTGTACTCATTTTTGTTGCCAGCGGTTTAGACATGTATGAATGTGTATGAATGTGTGTTGAGGGGACAGCAAATTTACACTGTTATACAAGCTGTACACGCACTATTTTACATTGTAGCAAAGTGTAATTTCTTCAGTGTTGTCACATGAAAATATCTAATAAAATATTTTCAAAAATTATGAGGGGTGTACTCACTTTTGTGAGATACTATAGCTACCACTTAATTGACTGTGTATCCCCAGACTAAAGTGTACATCAATTTAATGTATTTAATATTATTTCTAACCCTGGGTAAGCACTGTGCACTCTTTCTAACAGCCTTATTGCCAATGAGCAATTTTTATGATTGGTAGATATATGGTATCTTTGTTCCAAATGATAGATACAACCTCTGCTGTATCTGGCAGTATCTCTTCTTGCTGAGTGACCTGAGATATGGGATAGCACCCTACCTGATTTCTTTAGACAACCTTGCATTGTATTTTATTTCTCTTTAACCTTGTACCCTTTGTGCCTCTCATTAACTTCCTATTTAGGCCATGCCTTTGTATTTCCTGTTTTCCAGATTACTGAGCTCTCCCCAGCCAATATCTAAATGTTGTCACTCCTGCTGCTATCCAAATCTTTGCTACCACTGTTGAAACCGACATTTGGCTTGTTACTCGACTACACATCCGCTTGATCCCAACCTGCAACTACTTGTTACTGACCTTTGGCTTGTACCTCAACTATGCTTTTGCTTGATCCCTACCTGCTATATCTGCTTCTGCACCCTGGCTTCCTCACCTACTAGTGGAGCATATTAAGAGAAAGAGACTATTGGGTAGGCCTTGTTATGTAGAACAGTTGTGGTAAACAAAATATGTAACTGGCAGCAAGGAAATGAGAAAGTAAATGACCTCAAATGTTTACTTGAAATATATAGGAGAAATTAATACAGATCTAGTCACAAATTATTTTATCTGAGAATTGGGCAAGGGAGGTAGGATACATGCAGGGTTGTGGCTTGAGTCTTTGAGCCTTTTCCACTTTCTTGAGTACCAGAGCATGTTTGTAGATGTCTTTGCACCTTATGCCTATTATTATTTTTTTAGGTTACCCTAGTGTATTATACTGTAAAATGTTTTGCCCAGCATAGACATGGTTTTTAATTTTTTGAATACATATATTTTTATTTTCTAGATTTTAATTAGTAAGAAATACTGAAAAATTGTATAAATAGTAAAACTCACTTTGTATTTTCCTAGATATTTATGCAGATATTTATTCCAAAATATAATCATTAAAGTCTTCTGATTAAAAATGAATCATATATATTTTTAGTGTAATAGAGCAGAAAAGTACAGCGCAATGTGAACGGTTGTGTTCTACTTTAGGAAGGCTCTATTCAATTATAAACAATGCATTGAGACACACACACAATAAATTAGTGGAGTAAAAAATAAGATAGGATGAAGTTATGTTGGCGAGGACTCAAAGTATTACAATAGCAATATGTCTGTGAAAGATTTTATTTATTCAGGAAATGATATGGCTAGGAGTGGTTACTTCATTCAACTGAACTTGCTCTGTAATGCTGAAGATGTTCCACAGCTTATCCAAACCACTTTTTCAAATGTTTTAGATGAGAGGAACACCCAAGGATTTAAAGTCAAGCCTCGTACACACGCATGGTTTTCTCGGCAAGAAAGCTGCTGGGGGAGTTTTTGCAGAGAAAACCGTGCGTGTGTATGGTTTCTCCTCTGGAAAACTGCCGGGAATCTCGACGAGAAAAATAGAGAACCTGCTCTCTATTTTTCTCGTTGGGATTATCGGCAGTGTTTTCTTGCCGAGAAACCCGAGCGTGTGTATGCTTACCTGGCCCTGGTGAGCCCACGCATGCTCGATGAGACTTTGACGTATGCGCGGTAGCTTATAAGGCATAGTGTAGGGTGTAGCAAGATGGTGGCGACAGCATCAAATGTGACGAGCGCATGCTCATCGTAGTCTATGACGTCACCGTGTTCTTGCCATTCAAAAGAACAGCGGTTCTTTTGAATGGTGTGTGTGTACACTCGGTGAGCAAGAAAGCTTGCCAGGAATCTCGTCAGGAAAACCAACCTTTTTTTACTGACGAGATTCCTGGCCGTGTGTACAGGGCTTGTCAGTGAAAACTCATTAGTCAAATCACCGTGGAATATATTGAGGAAAAAGTCGATTGCCTAATAGCAGGATGGGAGGTGTGAAGGGTTCGAACCACATCTTGTTCACTTACAATAAGTAACTGCTTTGACACATTTAATGAAGATTGGATATAGGTATGTGAATTACCAGCGTGGCTATAAATGGTGCAGTATGCTCCGGAAACTCTTTAGAACGAAGATGTTGCTTGGATAAACTGCAAAACATCTTCAACACTACAGAGCAAATGCAGCTAAATCTAACATTACCGTTACATGGGAAACATTTTCACAGCATTGCAGGAACAGATCACTTCTAAAAGGGATCTATTGCTGGCTGTCATCATAAAATATATGAGTATAGGGCAACAGTGAAGGTTTTAAAGTCACTAGAACTGCATGTGATGTTTGAAAAGATGGACAGAAACAGTTGGGGGTTTAAATAAAAAAATGCTTATTTCTACCGCTTCATGGTTTGTAAACATGTGCATTCGCTTTCATCCGAATGCATTTTCGTCCGAATTTCAGGTATTTTCATTATCGTTTTAACAAACGATAACGAAAGCACAGAAATCTGAAAGATCCAACATAAACAAATGCTTTATTTTCATTTTCGTTGCGGTCAAATGTGCCTAACCTTAACTCTATTAGTCCAATATTATTCTACATAAAGAGAAAAGATTCGACATAGAGAGAAAAGATTCGACATTATAGAGGCATGAAGAAGAGTCGACATAGAGAGAAAAGATTCGACATTATAGAGACATGAAGAAGAGTCGACATAGAGAGAAAAGATTCGACATTATAGAGGCATAAAGAAGAGTCGACATAGAGAGAAAAGATTCGACATTATAGAGACATGAAGAAGAGTCGACATAGAGAGAAAAGATTCAACATTATAGAGAGGGAAAAGATTCGACAGAGAGAGAAAAGATTTGACATAGAGAGAAAAGATTCAACATAGAGAGACATGAAGAGTCCAATTTTTTTTCTGTCGAATCTTCTTTTTTTTTTTCTTAGAACATTTGACAGACACCATAAGCCTTCAATGACAGATTTGACATATAGAGACATGAAGATTCGACATAGAGAGACGTGAAGATTCGACATAGAGAGACATGAAGAGTCAACATTTTTTTTTTTTTTTTTCAAAGATTCTGTCGAATCTTTTTTTTTTTTTCTTAGAACATTCGACAGGCACCATAAGACTTCAATGACAGATTCGACCTTAATTTGGATTTTCGGCGGACGAATGCATTTTTTTAACGAAAAACAAAAATAAATAAAAACGAATTTCGGGAGTAACTAAATAAATGTATTTTTCGGACAAAAACAAATATACGAAACAAAATATTTCAGTGTGCACATGTCTAATGGTTTGTCTATCAGCTGAGAAAAAGCCCAAAGAGGAAGAAACAAGTTATTTTTCTGAAGGACCCCACCTAAAGTGATTTAATACCAATAACAATCAGTTTGAATATGCTTTGGAGGTACCTTAAAGGGAATCTAAAGAAAAAAAGCAAACATTATATACATTGCAGATTTCCAGCCCTTAGGCCCCATACACACGAGCAGACAGATTTGTTCAAATCGGTCGGACAGACTGATTTGAACAAATCTGTCTGCTGGGGACGTATTGGTTTGATCGTGTACACACGATCAAACCAAAATCCCCGTCGGCAGACGGCGCGCTGACGTTGATGCCGCCACGTCACCGCACCAGGAAGTAAAAACACTTCCGCGCATGCGTCGAAACCATTCGGCGCGTGTGCGAGAGAAGACATGTCTGCAGGTTAGCGTACTAACCAGCAGACATGTCGGGCGGACGGGTTCCCAGCCGACAGATTTGTAAGCATGCTTTCAATTCTGTCGGCTGGCCAAATCCGTCGGCTCGCCCGTACACACGATCGAATCTGTCTGCTGGGACGGTCTGGCAGACCGTTTCCAGCAGACAGATTTGATTGTGTGTACGCGGCCTTAGACTTAAGCAGTTACATCAGTTGTAATTTTTCTGCATTTTCAAAAAATGAAAAACAATATCTTCTGTAAATTTAAACCCCCCCTCCACCCTTTGCAAAGGAGATGGGGGGAGAGGAGTGTTTGTAGTTCAAATCAGGACAGCAGCCAAGGGGGACAATGCTATTTCTCCATAGACACAGTACAGTAAATGATTGTTGTCACCCTGGGATCAGAGATATATTATTTGCGGGATAATAAGAACTAAGGAAAAAAGTCTAAACAAAGAAGCAAAATGTGGCCATCACATCACGAACTGGCAAGCTAAAATACAGTATATTAGGGTTTAGGTATGATTTAGGGTCCCAAACCATTAAAGTATAACTACGGGCAACACTTTTTTGGAAAGAGTGGAGATGGATTAAAACACCTGTCAGTTTTTACTGCTGTCTGTGTCCCCGTTAGAGAGATTCGCCCTCTCTAATTGTTCTGTTTACCATTATCATTGAGAGTGAAATTAAAAGAAAAATGACAACTCAAATTTTGGGTTGTCCCTAGAAAAGTAATAGATGGGAAGTCTTTCAATGGGAACACCAGTTCTGGTGACTTCGGGGTCCCCAAGAGACTACCTTATTTGCAGGGATCTCTCCTCCTTTCCTTTGTTTGGCTATGGGACAGAAAGTGAAGGTAAGTCTCCCTAATGGGACAAATAGAAAAAATAAACCTTACAAGGGTTACTCTATCCAGAATAAAAAAAAGTTTTGCCTATAGAGCTACTTTAACCACTTAAGGACCTCTTCACGCCGATATACGTCGGCAGAAGAGTACAAGCACCTGTACGTCCTCTTTAAAAGCCCAGACGCGGGGTCACAAGCGCGCCAGCGGCGGCGTACTCGCAACTCGGTCCGCGATCAGTCACAGGAGCTGAAGAACGGGGCGAGGACTGTATAAACACACCTTCCCCGTTCTTCATTGTGGCAATGTCAGTGATCGTCACTCTGACGTCACACATCCACATCCGCCCCCCTACAGTTAGAAACACATATGAGGTCACACTTAACCCCTACAGCGCCCCCTAGTGGTTAACTACTAAAATCCAATTGTCATTTTCACAATAATCAGTGCATTTTTATAGCACTTGTCGCTGTGAAAATGACAACAATCCCAAAAATGTGTCAAAATTGTCCGATGTGTCGGCCATAATGTCGCAGTCACGAAAAAAAATTGCTGATCGCCACCATTAGTAGTAAAAAAAAAATATTAATAAAAATGCCATAAAACTATTCCCTGTTTTGTAAACGCAATAAATGTTGCGCTAACCAATCGATAAACACTTATTACGATTTTTTTACCAAAAATATGTAGAAGAATACATATCGGCCTAAACTGAGGAAGAAAAAAAATGTGATATATTTTTCGGGGATATTTATTATAGCAAAAGTAAAAAATATTGATTTTTTTTTTCAAAATTGTCACTCTATTTTTGTTTATAGCGCAACAAATAAAAACCGCAATGGTGATCAAATACAGCCAAAAGAAAGGCCTGTTTGTGGGAAAAAAACGACACCAATTGTGTTTGGGAGCCACGTCGCATGACCGCGCAATTGTCAGTTAAAGCGACGAAGGGCTGAATCACAAAAAGGGGCAAGGTCCTTAACCTGCATAATGGTCCGGGTCTTAAATGGTTAAATCTTTACTCCAGGTTAAAAAAATAATATTTAAATACAAATTGTTGTGTATTTTTAATTAAATCTTAGTTTCCTTTGTGTATTTCTATCAGATTTATGGCAAACCCTGAATGGAAGAACTCCTACACTTTGTCTCCATGCAAGAGTTTCCTTTAACCTCCCTGGCGGTATGATTCTGTCTGGAATTACGTACCAAAAGCGGTACAATTATTTTGCATGGAAATTTGGTGATATGTATTATGGGCCTGCAATTCTTAGTAATTACTTACTTAAACCTGACCAAAACAAGACTCTAGTAGACATTCCAGATGTGATAAATTGGAAACACAAACACATGAATTATAATCTGATAAATAATATAATTTTATTCAATAATACAAAGAAAAATTAAAGATATTAGTCAAACAAAGAAATTTAATACACATCCTGGGTGTGAAAAAGTTTGAAACATGGAATTTGACAAAGTCCGACGTTGCAATCTGGGCAATAGTACCTGGTTTCCTTTCGAATTTTTTTTCCATTTCCATCCTTCTTGGAACAGCAAACGACGCACATCCTGGTAGGCGCTAACTTTCGTGCGGTTGGCGGTACAAAGTCTACAAAATGACAACCTGTCAGGCGCTCTGGATTGCCAACGTCAACAGAGCGTCGTCCGGGTCTGTTAGCAGACACTGATGACGTCGGGTGGTTGATAAAAATTTGCTCAGCCAGCTTCCATATAAAATCGCAATGAATAAGAGGTGTGTTCGTGTTTGCCTTATAAAGAATATACGCGTTCCAAAGACATTGTTCAAGGAGATGTCTGAAAATCTTTTTGTAGTACTTTTTTTGTTGTTTGCGCATCGCCGGGTAAAATGTCATCGCCTGATCGGCTCGGTCGACACCCCCCATCGTGTGATTGTAGTCGATCACTACTTGTGGCTTCAGCACATCTTTTCCCTGTTTTGTGCGGACCATGGTAGTGGAGGTGCTGTGCACGGTGCTCATGACACACACGTCCTTTTTGTCTCTCCATCTCATTGCCATCATTTTTCCCTTTTGGAAGGCAACCATCTCTCCCTTTTTCAATTTCTTCTTGCCAAACGTAGATGGCATGTCACGCCGGTTTGGCCTCACTGTACCATACCCATCCGTTTTGTTGAGGAGCAGAACCTCATAAAGTTCCGGTGACGTATAAAAATTGTCTGTTGTCACGCAATATCCCTGGTTCAGTAATGGGTCCAGCAGTGAAAGGACTGACGATGTGGCCATCCCATAGCGGCTGTACTTGGGATCGAACTTTGTACCTTTCCCGGTGTAAATTACCGCATTCCAAATATATCCCGTGGAAGATTCACATAGCATATAAAACTTTACGCCAAAGCGCGCCCTTTTGGACGCAATAAATTGGATCCAGCTTAGGCGTCCCTTGTAGGCCATCAGACTTTCGTCCACACTGGCACGTAGGTCCGCTGGAAGTTGGCGACAATCATCTGGTACACCTCCCAGATTTTTTTGAGCTTGGGCGCAGGATGCGTGGCCTCATCAAACTCTTTGTTGTTGGCAAAGTGTAAGTTTTTCATAATCAGTGAAAAACGATACTCAGACATCACAGTCCCAAAAAATGGCGTGGCCAGCATCTTGTTGGTGGTCCAGTACCATTTCTGGAGCGGTTTGCCCACCACCCCTTGAAGGATGATGAGTCCTAGAAAGTTCCATATGTCCTCTTTAGTGACAGGTTCCCATTTTCTGGATCGGGAAAATCTGGCACGCAGAGTAGCAGATTGCTGATCGTGGTATTGATTGGTCTCTGTCACAATTTTTAAAATTACCTCCTCAGAAAGAAAGAGTTTCAGGTACGCCAGAGGGTTGTCACTCTCCACATCAACCTTCATCCCAGGAGATCCAGTGAATCGGAACCTCGGGGGCGCTGCCTGGTCCGCATCGCTATCTATAGCGCACCAAGTGCGCACATCACTTATGTCAGGTGCGGGATTATCGGCGTTGTCACTTTCTGCATCAGTGTCGGTGTCAGAGCCGGATGACAAATCGCCCCACGACTCACTGTCGCTCTGTTCTGCGATCAACTCCGTTTCGCTGCCGCTGTCGCTGTCGCTCAGCAGATCAAAAATCGCATTCGTAGGACAGCGCTTTTTAGATGCCATTTTGAAAGGGTTTTGAAAGGTTTTATTATATATATTATTATATATGGCAAGGGGCACTGAAAGGGCACTGTGTCAGATTCCAAGGTGATACAGTGTAATCCTCTCAGATTACATTGTATCACCTAGTTTTTATGTGTTTGTGTTTGTGCACATTTGAATTTCCCTCCCAGTTCCGCTCCCATGCACCATTGCGGTGCAGGGAACGGAACCAGGAAGTCAGGTGACCGGTGGATGGCGCGGCTGGGATCTCGGCGGCGATCACAGCAATGAGAGATCATCGCTGGATCGCCTGGAGACGGTAAGGAACGCTGCTGCCGCTGGCGCTGGCTCTGCACATACACCCCGAGCGCGACTCGTGGATAACGATCGCAACAGGAAATACCAACCCCGAGTCGCGCTCGGGTTTACCGTCAAGGGGGTTAAGGGCTCTCTCAGGCCCCGTACACACGACCAAATACATCTGTTCAAATCGGTCTGTCAGACTGTTTCCAGCAGATAGATTTGATCGTGCGTACGCGGCCTCAGACATGATGCAGTCACTACTCTCCTCTGAAAGGGCAACAGAGCAGACAGGCATGCAAGAGGTGGCACTTCTACCTGTTTTTAAATCTATTTTTAAAATGTCATTAATGCCAATTATAACCTCGGCTCAGTCACCCCTTTTTACAGGCTGATCACTGCTGCTATCTCTCTTTGTGCAGGGTGACAGGAGAATGAAACATTTGCGATTCACCTGCTTTGATTATCACTAGTCCCAGTTGGAGACATGATCTTCCTAATGCTAAATAATCCCCTAGATTGAGAAAATACAAATGTAAATGTAAGTCCAACTGCAAATGCAATATATGTACCGTACAATAAATTAGCTCAAAAACTTTGGCTAAAAGCATGACAAAACTCTTTTTTAATACCTTAATAAGATATCTTAAAGAAAATAGTATTATTGGGCTATATATTTTATTGATATTACTTTTTGCAAGGTTAGTGCAATGTTTTTAATGTGTGTCAAAAGAAAACAATAAAGGCCTTATTTAATTAAAGCCATGCTTAAAGAACATTTTTATAGATAACAAAGAGACATATCCTATTCTGCAAATTGCTTAGCACATGTTGTAAAAAAAAAGGTCCTTATGATTACAGTACAGAGAAGAACTGTAATTTACTACAGACTTTAATTAGTGCTTAGGCAGACAGCTAAAGAAAACATTACTTCACCTCCGTCATTTTTGCCTAACTAAGATTTTCTTAGCTACGGGTCCTTTTTATGGCATGAAGCATTACAACAAAATGCACATATACTGTACATGTATAAACGATAGAAATTAAAGTGTAATGCCACCTCTGACTGCATTTTTCAGGATGAACGCAACATCATAAAAGCATCAACACCTACAAAGTTGTATAACTTATTTATTTAGCTTTGTCAGAATTTCTAATTAATATCCCCACCTATTCTAACTTCTCAGGAAAACATTTTGTACTATTAAGCAGAAGCATTTCACACCCACCATGGTTCTTTGTTAACACCCCCCACCCCCCCCCCCAACACAAAATTATATTCAGTTATAACCATGAAGTAATAATGGCCATAACAGTGAAAATGGTATTGTTCCCTTACATTGCTGGTCAGTGTAGTGTTCTCTTAAATTTGTGATCAGAGAATTAGTGCCTTTACTTTAGTAGTAGATAACTATACTTTATATTGGTGCTCAGTGGAGAACTGTCCCCTTGCATTAGTGGTTAGTGACAAAGTATTCTCTTACATTGGTTGTGAACATAGAAGCACACCTTTATTATAATAATAGTAATCAGTGTAGTTCCCTCTTATATTGGTGGTGGGTGTAAGTGCCTTATTACACTGGGGGTCAGTACATTTACATTTGTGTGGTCAATGGAAAAGTGCCCTCACACATTGGTTATCAATTTAGATCTCCCATTTATATTAGTGATCAGTGTAGTTCTCTTCTATATTGGTGGAGTCGAGAAATGTCCATTTACATTGGTAGTCAGTGAAAGACTGCAACCTTGACATTTGTGATTAGTGGAGTGTTGTCTTCTTAGGCCTCGTACACACGAGGCAACCTATCTGTTCAAATCGGTCGGACCGATGTCGGGCGGACGGGTTCCCAGCCGACAGATTTCAAAGCATGCTTTGAAATCTGTCGGGTGGCCAAATCCGTCTGTTTGCCCGTACACACGATCGAATCTGTCTGCTGAAACGGTCTAGCAGACCGTTTCCAGCAGACAGATTTACTCGTGTGTACGAGGCCTTACATTTGCTATCTTCTACATGAGTGATCAGTGAAATGTCTTCCTACATTGGTGATCAGTGTATTACCCCCTTGCATTGGTAGTCAGTGGAAAAGGTTACCCCTATTCTGTTGCTCTGTGTATTGCCCACATAAATTGGTAAAGATGAAGTGACGTTAAGTAAATATATTTCCTAGAATTACTGAGGGTACTTTGTATGATATTACATGCAAATATGGAACCGATTTATTAAAGTAGCCCAATGCTTGTCAAATTTTGCTGTTTATAACATTTGTTGACGAATAGTAAATGTCTAGGATTATAACTAAAGATCTTAGAGAAGAGATTTTAGCTGGGCAATTGAAGAAGAAAATAAGCACCACATCCCTATTTAAATAGTAGTATATAGAAAAAAAAATTATGGGATTTTTAAGGTGCGAAAAATACACAAACATATAAAAATATATAAATTTAATAGGTTAAAAAATCAAAAAGTACATTCATAAGATGATCTTGTAATACAAGTAAAAAGTGCAAACTGATTAGATCTCTACATGTTTCGCCATTTCATTGGCTTCTTCAGGAGAATTTTATCAGGCACTGCATATATGATCACTACAATAAGAAATAAAGATTAATTAATTAAAATGTTCTGGATTTGATAGAAGACATACATCACAATACATTGGTTTTGGTTAAGACCTTTGTATTCAGTAGATAAATTGACTCCAAAATATGGATGGATAAAATTGGATCATCTGGTAGTACCATAGAGAGGGATATTGAAATATACAGAAATACCCATTATTGGTCCATCTAAAAATCAAAAATATAATATATTTGTAAAACATCTCCCAATAGAAAACAGTCATGAGGCAAGGACCTCAACAACAAACCACCCACCTCAACTGGCCTACAATACTCATGAGCAGCCATCATATGCTTTTCCACCATCAAGACAGAGAGTTGAAAAATAGTCTCCCCAATGGTGCCCCGATTCATAAAAAAAGCACCCTTAAATCAAACAAATAACCAAGGTCAGACCAATAGATTGAATAAATCAGTCAAAAAATACCATAGCCACAGTGAAATACACCAGATTACCTGTCAAAAGTGGGACCGTCCATAGAGGTCTCCCTCCCCTAAGTTTGACCAGACAGCAATGAATGCTGATTGAATTCCTTCTATGTCCCCCTCCGCCTCGTTTGGCGCCAACATTTTTTGCCAAAACGAGGTGAGGACACTTAACAAAGCTGGTACGGAAATGCCGTTGCACCGGAAGTGGCGTCTGACATCGAGGGAGTGCACCGAAAGTGAGGTAGCAGTGCCCAGAAGCGCCGGAAGTGATGTATTGGGTACACAAACCAGACGGAAACCGTAAGTCCGCCATCTAATGCTAAATTGATGGTAAACGCTTCAAAACCACTCGCCTAAACGCCAAAAAGGCACTTATGGTGGAAAGAAGAAAATAATCCACAGAGGATGATCTTGAAAGACCACCCATCAGTATTAGCCCTGTCAGTAACCTACAAAACAGGGATAAACAGGAAAATAGGAATTTAGGACCAACTAAATGGCGCCATCTAGTGGAGCCCTAGAAATGAACAACACTCATAATGACTCCTTGGGTGTCCATTTGGTACATCTGATCCGAATCCATTTCCATATTATGTATAATAAAAAATGCAAATATCGCAAATTTAAGTCTCCTTAATGGAAGAGATTTTAATTATCCTAAAAATGGATAATGATATCACTACCCATTGGAAAAAGTACAGAGCTTAATGGGGCCAATTTATAGAAGACTGTCAAATCGGGTTACACATAAATAAAGAAAACATCAAAAACTTTTATCAATAAAAAGAACATATAATCTTCTAGACAATGGCACTTTAGGGATGACCTATAGAAAAGGCTTAAAACTGAGGGACTCGTTTAAACCTGTATGGGCAGTGCAGCTAAAGTATGAATCTGCTTGGATTCACGTTGGAGGAGAATCCTATCTACATCTCCACGTCTATCATGATTAGGCACATATTCCAAAGCAAAGAACTTCATTTTAGAGACATTACAGGGTAAGATATAACCCCATTGAAATGGCGAAACATGTAGAGATCAAATAAGTTTGCACTTTTTTCTTGTATATCAACATTACGTTTTAAATGTACTTTTTGTATTCATAAGATTTTTTTTTTTAACCTATTAAATTTATATGTTTTTCTATGTGTTTGTATATATTTTGCACCTTAAAAATCCCATAATCCGACTTGACTCCCAAACAAAATTGACGTCCTTTTTTTCCCACAAATAGAGCTATCTTTTGGTGGCATTTTATCACCTCTGCGGGTTTTTTTTTGCGCTGTAAACAAAAATAGAGCCACAATTTAAAAAAAATCCAATTTATTTTTTCTTTTTGCTATAATAAATATCCCCCAAATATATATATAAAAAAAAATGTCCTCACTTTAGGCCGATACGTATTCTTCTACATATTTTTGGTAAAAAAATCGCAATAAGCATTTATTGATTGGTTTGTGAAAAAGTTATAGCGTCTATAAAAAAAAGAAAAAGATGCGCCAATCTAAGTGCAGTAAAAATAGAGAATTTAATGGGAATATGTATCACATACAGCCAGATGGCTACTCACAAAACTGGAGAGGTATAAGGCATGGTAATGGTAAAGGCAGGTCCGGTGTCACTAAGGGTGCTCCGTGGTCCCTGGTCCTGAGCAGAAATCCTTGGCAGGCAGGAGAGTTGGGTTAGATGGAGATCCAGTGTCACTAAGAGCCAGGGGAAAGCAGGAGACAGAAAGCGCCGATCAAGATGGTGTGCGTGTGAGCGTGGAGCACAACACTCCGTCGTCGCACCGGAAGTGACATAGAACACGGAGCCAGCCAATGGGATGACGCATTTCACAGCCTCTGCTGTTTCCTTTAGATCCGTAATGTCCATAGAGGAAGGACGTACTATATGGGCTAATAAGTGCTGTGATTGGTCAAAAAGTACACATATGCATAGACAATACAGGAAACAAAAGGAAATGCATGGAAAAACATACAGTATTATTGATGAGTGGAAAGCTTACAAAATTATATAAAAATGGATCTTAAAAACATAATTACGAAAATACATTGTTTAAAAACATATTATAAAAAGTATTATCCTATAAATAGCGGGCAGTTAAAAACAGTAATAGGGGTACCAGATACCAATCAATTAGAAACCAGACGCCAATAATCTGAATTAGAACAATCCAAAATTAATCGATCAATTATTCAAATAAGTAAATCAATACGTCAATAAATTAACAAATAGACCTAGATCGATTATCAATTAATAATAAATGGAGGAGGGGGAGGGGGGAAAAAGCAAAGAGATAATAATAATAAATAGGAATCGCTTCATGTCTCCTGCTTCCCTGTGGCTCTCAGTGACACTGGATCTCCATCTAACCCAGCTCTCCTGCCTGCCCAGGATTTCTGCTCAGGACCAGGGACCATGGAGCACCCTTAGTGACACCGGACCTGCCTTTACCATTGCCATGCCTTATACCTCTCCAGTTTTGTGAGTAGCCATTTGGCTGTATGTCATACATATTCCCATTAAATTCTCTGGCCCAGATTCACAGAGCGATTACGCCTGCGCAACAGGAGATGCGCCTGCGTAAGTCTAAATGTGCGCGTGCGTTTCGATGCATCCCCGAATCGAGATACGCAAAAAATCTACTTTTTTTTTGTCCAGCGTAATTTCGTTAGACAGGCGCATCCGTCCGCGCAAAACTGTGCTAGACAGACCATTGATTTGCTAGTCAAATATGCTAATGAGGGACTTACGGGGACCCACAAAAGAACGTTGGGGCAGCGCAGGCTACGCAGTGTGCGCAACAGCAAAATGTCCTGTCTAAAATTAGACCATATAAAAGCTGGTCTAAAAAGAGAAAAAACGTCTACATGTTAGATAAAGCAACACTGTTAGTGAGGAGCTCAGCAGTCACACGTGTTGCACAACAATCTGTATGCCAACATGCCAGGGGCATCGTCGCGCATAGCTATACTACTGACTTTAGATGAGCAAAGAAGGAGGAGGGCATGGAGGATGGCACGGGAGAGGATATACCGCACACGCATAGACCTGTTTGGTATGAGTGATTCTGAGGTGTATCGCATCTTCAGATTCACCCCTCATGCCATCCTGGAATTAACCACAACCCTGCAGGAGGACATCACCAGCCCAACACACCGCTCACATGCAGTGCAGCCACTGGTCAAGGTCATGGCAACACTCCATGTCCTTGCCAGTGGCTCTTTTCAGCGTACAAGTGGAGTGGTGGCTGGGATGTCACAATCCTCCATGAGCAGATGTGTGCACCAGGTTGTTCCAGCAATCCTCAGACGCATGGCCAACCAAATCATCAAACCCACCACTGAGGACCTGCGGCTGAAGGCAATGACAGATTTCTACAGAATTGCCAGATTCCCAAGCACCATCGGAGCCATTGATTGCACACATGTGGCACTCCAGCCCCCCCATGAGACAGAGCACATGTACCGCAATCGGAAGCATTGGCATTCCATCAACGTACAGGTGATAGTCGATGCCCAAGGCATCATATGGCACGTCCGTGCCAAACACCCAGGGTCCAGCCATGACAGCTACATATACAATCAAAGCCACATCCAAATGGAATTCGATCAGAACGTGTATGGGGCCACCTGGCTGGTTGGTGAGTGACATGGGTGGCAGGCATGACTGTACCCCCCCATGATGCACACATCACAAGGGGCACATGCATGACTAACATCCTCCTATTTTCCCTTACAGGTGACTCTGCATATGCACTGGGACCCCATCTCATGACTCCTATCCGGAACCCCCAAACCCCAGGAGAGGAAAGATACAATCAAGCACATGCCCAAACACGAGCAGTGGTGGAGCGCACCTTTGGCCTCCTGAAGTCACGTTTCCGATGCCTGGATAAGTCTGGGGGTACCCTCTTGTATTCCCCAAACTTCGGGTGCCAGATCATCGGTGCATGTTGCATGCTGCACAACTTCGCAGTGAGAACGGGCCTGCAGATTGACCTACGTGATGACCTGACCCCTGAACCAGACAATCCCCCCTAACCGAGGGTCCCCCGTCTTCTGAGGGAAGAGCAGCCAGGATACAGCTCACATTGGGCATCTTTGCACGTTAAACACACACATTAATCATGGCACAATGAGAATGCATGCATGCACACCACTGTGGTCCCTAGCACACACACCCCACATCCTCATCAAATTGGATTGGCACCAGTCCACCATGCAGGACTTGTGAGCAGCAATGCCACGCCAAGGCTCCAATTATGTCACTGTACATTCATACACCATTCACACGGACCTGGGGATCACTTCTCCCTGGTCCTGGGGAACCCTACTCCACCAAAATTGAGGGTGACACCCCTTTTCCGGCAGGAATGTCACCCCCACATTCAAAGAGCATTCACAACCCAAAAATAAATGACCAGCAAAAAAAAAAAGGGGGGGGAATTAGTGCCCTTGACGTGAGCCACGCCTGGGGCGCCCCCGGCCACGGCCCCGACTCCTCAGGGGAGACTCATGGGGAGGGGGAAAACCGGGGAAGGAGGAGCAGCCCCTGATCTCTGCCCACCTGGCGACCTGCCCTCCAAGGCCATGGCTATTCTGTCCAGGGTACCACCTAGTGTTGCCGTGTTGGCCTGGATAGCCTGGGTGAGGGCCATTACATCCTGCCCAACGCCTGCTGATGTAGTCTGCAGGTCGTTAAGGCAGTTTGTGAAAGCCCGGGAGTGGGAGTCCAGGTTCCCCAGCGTATCCTTGATGGAGGACAGGCTCTCCTCCATCCGCACCAATGTCTGGCTGACCTGTCCCAGATGGCGGGTCTGGAGGAACTGGTCCCTTCTCAGAGTGGCGGGCAGGAGATCAGCCACCCCCCTGGTCTTCTGGGTCGCCTTCCTGCCTCCAGCTGATGCTTGTGGCCGGGGAGAAGGGGAGGCCCTTGGGAGAGGAGCCATGTTGGGGGAGGAGGGAGGGCTGGCTGCTGCCAGCCAGAGGGAAACGGTCCTCCAACAACAATAGGCCAGTGCCTGACATGGACTCCTCCTCAATCTCCTCCTCCTCCTCTTCAACCTCCTCCGCGGACTCCGGCCTTGCTGGGGGGGGCCTCATTAGGCTGCTGTCCTGGGGATGGTGCGGTCAGGCCAGATGGCCCTGCACCCTCCTGCACATCTGTGGATGACACAAAACATTCACAGGTTGGAGGATCCACACACTTGCCACATATTCCCTTTCACCCCCTCCCCCACACATGCTACACACCTGATATAAAAAAAAAAACTTACCTGGCACCACGGGCTCCGGACTTGAGTCAAAGCCGGGCAGGCCCTCCACTTATGCCGATGAAAGGTCAGGGCCACCGCACGCTCCTCCGCTGTCAGCCTAACACGGCATGGTGGGCCCCCTCCTGTGCCCCTGCATGGGCAAGCATTTTGGCCAGCTTCTTTTTGACCAGACGCCGGAGGTCATTAATCTTTTTATCAATCCCAGACCGGTTCCGTGTCTCCCCCTCCCCCGCTGAATTGACCTGCTCAGTGATGATGTCCAAAATCTCCCTCCTCCTGGCCGGGGTGGTGTTGGCACTGTCCGGGCTGTGGAGGAAACGCCCATAATCGCTAATGGCCCGGGCAAGAATTAGTTTTTCCCCCAAAGTAAAATTTAGTTTTCGCTTTCTCTCTGTCATACTGAGAAAAAAAAACACTCCCAGTCAACAAAAATCAGTCACAAAAACAAGCACAACCAATCAAGCAAGAACACACACAAAGAGAAAACTAACACCCAAAAAATCACACAAGCACTCAGCAAAAAACAGTCACAAAAACAAACAGCAACAATTAAGCAAGAAAACAAACGAGCAGAAATATATCAAACAAACAGTCTCTCAAACACTTATCAAAAAACACTTTCAAAGATCTACTAACAAACACTTGATCACACAGTAAACTAATCTGACAAATACAAAACACAACGCAACTACAAAGGGATGTACTTTTGCAATGGAAGTGCGTTTGTGTCTGTCTATTTATGCTGTCTGCGTAGTCCTTAGTCCATTTCCAATTTCACTGATTGCGCCGTTCCCGAGTTGTGAGCATGCGCACAGCGAAGCTGACCATGGTCTCCTTCAAACGCGCATGCGCAAGCCAGCTGGCCCTTCATTTGCATGGGGTCACGGCTCATTTCAATGTAACACGCCCACGTCCTTCCCAATTTGTATTACTCCGCCTTACGCCTTTGAAATAACGTTACGCATGTGCAATTTTCTGCGCAAAAGCTACGAGAATAGGGTGATTACGCGGCTACATTGCGCAAGTCTAACATAAAGGCGGTGCGCTACGCCTGTCCAATAATGCACAGATGTACCTGAATCTGGCCCACTATTTTTACTGCACTTAAATTGGCGCATCTTTTTCTTCTTTACATATACTTCAGAGCTTGCTACTTCAGAGCTTGCTTCTGCTTCAGGGTTGCCGTCGCTAGTGCTTTTATGCATTTGGACTATTGATTGGATTTTTATTGGACATTTGACTTAACTCTAGGATCATTTATTTTCATTTTTATTTACTTATAGACCATATACTATCATTTCATTGACCATTATTGTGTACACCCTAATAATCGTGCGCCATCTTATAGCATAGCGTCTACAAAATGTGATAGTTTTATGGCATTTTTATTAATATTTTTTTGTTTACTAGTAATGGCAGTGATCAGTGCTTTTTATCGTGACTGCAACATTACGGTGGACACATCGGACACGTTTGACACCATTTTGGGATCATCGTCATTTTTACAGCAATCAGTGCTATAAAAATGCACTGATTACTGTAAAAATTACACTGGCAGTGAATGGGTTAACCTATAGGGGGTTAAGTGAGACCTAGGGAGTGCTTCTAGCTGTTAGGGGGCGAGACTTGCCATGACATGTCACTGATCGCTGTTCTTGATGACAGGGAACAGACGATCAGTGACATGTCACTAGAAAGAACAGGGAGATGTTGTGTTTACACTAACATCTCCCCGTTCTTCAGCTCTGTGACCCGATCGCGGTACACCGACGGACATCGAGTCTACGGGTCCCACGGTCACTGAGCTTGTGAAAGGGTCGTGAGCGTGCTGCTGACCGGCAAATTATAGGGGAAATATATATATACGCCCATTTGCCCAACCATGCCACTGTGTGTCATTTCAATAATGTTAATTTAAAAAAAAAGTGCACTGTGCGATGCATGGTGATTGTTCAGAAAGATTTTTTGCCCTATTACATTTTTTAAAAGTATTAAACTATCTTTAACTACATACTGGTATCGTTTATTAAGTTGCATGTGATATGAAAATGCATTAACAAGGCAAATAGATCAACACCTGGAGTTTCAAACAATAAATCTTTTATTGCAACTGTGGATAACTAAAGACATCAAAAGATACCACTTGGCTGAGCTTTGCTTTGCTACTCACATATTGGGGAGCGCTTCCTGTATTCGTTTGGGGACCATTTCTTGAGGAGTCCTCTGTTCATACCCCTTTAACTGGGCTCTGACTTTTCAAAAAGTTCTTGCCTTTGTGATATTACAAATTAGTTTGAGTGGACTATGAGACATTAAACCAACTGTCGACAGACTTAGCATCTGGACAGTGACAGGGGAAGTATCGAGAGGGACCATGTTAGAATATCCAAGAGCATCCCCTATTAGTCAGGTTCTTTCGAGGAGTTAGAACCCCCGTCTGGAACAAGATAGTGTATGTTATACATATTTTACACTGCTACTGAATTGTTGGTAGCATCATTCATACTGTTACTGTTTGATTCTGTTTATTGTTGCTCGTACCCCTTTTTTTCTTTGCCAGTAAACTTTGACCATATCAAAAAAAATCCAGCTATGGCACAGAATGTGATACCACTCACGAGAGTTATTCATGCAAATATCATGGGAAATCAATCATCCAGTGGCTCCTTTTAGGGAAGTGCTACAGCAGTATTCATTGCTGTATTTTCAGCAGGCAGCGAACTGAGTTTGGCATCATGAAGCATGACTTTAGTATATAACCATGAATAATTTTTGAAGCCATGTAACACAAAACCTTGGTAGTAGGCATCCAGTTTTTTTTCTATAGTTGCAGACAATAGCGCTATACAACACAATCTATGGCAAAAATGTAATTAGAAATACAAAGATATTTATCTTTTCATATATTTTCCCGTTTAAAGTATGTGCCAAAATATTTAAAAAGGCTACATATATCATGCTTCTTACAGTTTTAATTAGCTAAGCTTTTCAGTTTTTTGCTGAGCAATTCAGTTCAAAGACCTTTCATTCTATGTGGTTGTGAACGTAAGTGATAGCTTTATGTGTTTTATCAAACATAAGTTGGTAAACTGTTCTTATGAAATCTATTTTTGTGCAATACATCAAAATGACCACAAGCATAGAATATAAACCATGAGGATTATATAAAGCATTCCCGATCAGAAGTAATTTCTACTTTAAGCCATCTGTGAAAGAATGCTGAGCAGCCTAACAGAAGACAGTTATGATAAATGGTATAATACAAGTACCTGCTGAAAATGTTGCAGCAACAGGTATTTACTAGACATGTGCATTCATTTTCGTTAGAATGCATTTTCTCCTGAAAATCGGGTATTTTCGTTATCGTTTTAACGAACGAAAACGAAAGCGCAAGAAACGGAAAACGAAAGATCCGACATAAAAAAATATTTATTTTCGTTTTCGTTCAGATCCGAAGATTTTCGATGCTTTGTCGCATTTTCGTCGTTCAATTTGACAAAGCATCGAAAATCATCGTTCTGAATACAGTGAATAGGTATAAATTGAACGATGAAAATTCAACGATTTTCTATGCTTTGTCAAATTTTCGTCGTTCAATTCCTACCTATTCACTGTATTCAGAACGACGATTTTCGATGCTTTGTCGAAATTGAACGGCGAAAATTCGACAAAGCATCGAAAATCGTCGTTCTGAATACAGTGAATAGGTAGAAATTGAACGACGAAAATTCAACGATTTTCTATGCTTTGTCGAATTTTCGTCGTTCAATTCCTACCTATTCACTGTATTCAGAACGACGATTTTCGATGCTTTGTCGAATTGAACGACGAAAATTCGACAAAGCATCGAAAATCGTAGTTTTCGGCTGAAAACAAAATAAATCAAAACGATTTTCGGAAGTAACTAAATAAATTTATTTTTCAGACGAAAACGAAAAAACTAAACAAAATATTCCAGTCTAGTATTTACTACTTACAATTTAGTTATAATCGTCTTAATAATTCTAAGGGTCCTTTCACATGGAGCGGACCGTTTTTTTGGTCCACTCCGTGTGTGTCCGTCGGCTCAGCGGGGATGCCCGCTCAGCTGTCGGCGGACAGGGCGGTCCCCGCACACTGTGCAGGGACCGCCCTGTCTCTGAAAAACCGGACCTTTACGGACGCGGATCATTGCGGACGTTAGCGGATGCATCATCTGCTAACGGACGCGATCCCATAGGGGCCCATAGGGGCCCGTAAACGGACTTGTAAAAACGGAGCGGCGGATGCGGACGTCTGAAAGGGGCCTAAGAGAGTAACTTGGGTGTCGAAGACACAGATCGCTATTTTAATGGTCCTTAGCTTTTCAATGCATTCCATACATGGAGGCAATGACCTTTTCACTGTCACTGTGTATCTATCGTTATCTTTACTTAAAAAGGCCCCTGTATGGTATTTCATTTCTGTTGATATCTTTATTATCAGAAGACACTTATAAAGTGCTCAGTACCTTTACAGATACCTAAATACTCTATTAAGCATGACAAAAAGTAGACAAAATCTAGTCTACATAATTCATAATTCTAGGCGTGCAGTAATCATTTGTAAAACTACCTCCACCATACAAGCACAGTAGGGGCAGTTAGTATTTTTCCATCTTCATTTCTTGGTGCCCACTTCTGCAGAATTACAGGAGCAATTATTAGAACGTTCCTTTTAAGTTGTATCAGTTAAAGTATTTCTGAAACAAGTGAAGATATCATTTTTCAGTGCTCTGCTGTCTAGACAAACCTCCAATCCTAGCAGATTTTCGTATATCCCAAAAGGTTTTAACAAAATATTACACACACAAGATACAGCACTACTCAAACAAACCCAAACACCTCTCCCCCCAAAAAAATGGTATATAAATTACAACTTTCTTTGCCTTATATAATGCAATGCATAAAAAGAGCAAAGGGCATCATCAATCAGATTTATCTACAGCAGTATATATATATATATATATATATATATATATATATATATATATATATATATATGTAGTACTACCCCCGAAGGAGCTGCTGGTTTATTTTGGGTGGCATGTTACTTCTGTATCTCCGCCGTCTAGGGTAACTGATGAGAGTTGTTGTAAAGGGAATGTCTTTTCTGTGCTTTTATTACCCAGCCGGGTAAAAACGATTATACAGTAGAAAGGTGAAGGTATAGAAAATTGGAGACAGCAGATTCAGGTATAACTGCATACTGGGAAACAGTCCTACTTCCAACAACACTTTACTTCGCCACTCCAGCCGGAGTGGGTGTAGCGCACCTGGACATGCCTCTGTCACCAGCCTGGCAGCCAGAGTGTCACCCGAACTTAGGATCAAGTCTCAACCACAGACCCTCCCAAAAGATTGGAGACAATTAAGGTCCAGAATCCTCTCTCTTTAGATTCAGCCCCCGGATCTCCTTCAGGTAGTTTTGCAAATTAGCGACTGACAGGCGACCAACATCCAGCCTGTCAGATCCCACGTAGTCCCCCGATGAATGGACAGGCCCCTCCTGGAACACCAGCCTCGTGCTTGGTATCCTTCGGACAGACTCCTCATCGGTCAGCTTCCTCCAATTGGACGGACAGCTTGGGACCCCCTCCAGATTGGGGACCCAGTCGATCACTGGGCCCACACAGCAGATAAATTGCCCAGGGCCAATGTGGTCCCAGAACCAGGAACACTCCGGCCAGGAGGGCCATATGCAGGGGTGTCGTGGAATGGATACCCCAATGGTGGGCGCCACACGAGGAAGAACCTCGAGGCAATGGCATCTGCCCCCTTTATACCCCTCCCCAGCATGCACAGCGAGGCGGCCAACCCCTGTCTGGCTGCTAAGAAGTGGTACTCAGACTCACTTGACCCCACTGCTGCCACCTGCCATCCAGGGGTGATGGGAGTCCCCAAACAAAAGGTTAGCCCACAGCACACCCAAGCTGGAGCAGAGACCCAAATTTAAACAGTCAAACTAATTCAGAGCTAACTACTTCCCTGAATTCTCCCCTAAATTTAACATAGCACCGACTCTGAAAGTAGCCAGGCGCTAGATATATATTGAGATATATATATATAAATCCAAAGTTTGTAGCATTCCATAATTCAATGTTTATTTCTTAGTATATAATCACCATGACAGCTACAAAATCATCCATAGTGTAATCAAGCAAGCTTTCAGACAGCATTCCCTACCCCAGGCAAGGAACAGCACATAGTGAGATAATCTCACTTTTTTGTGATTCTGTCATTTAGATATTAATGGTGGTATGCCATTCTGTTTTATAATTTATTAGGTTATTTCTGTGTTTTACAAACATGGCTCAAGGTCCAATGTGGTGATTTGTGAAAATGGGTTATGAAATAGAAGACTTTGGTAACTCTGATAAAGGTAATGTGGCCATGTGCTGAGCTATAGCAATATAGAGATGTTGCTCTTTAGTCTTCTCTCCCTCTTCTGAGATACTGATGTCATGCATTATCCTCCTCCTGTCAGCAGGGGGAGAGCTAAAGCCAAGCAAGCCCATGCATGCATAGTACTGCGAATCCTGGGAGGTGTAGTTTCAGATGACAGACATATAATGGCTACACTATAATGGTTACATAACAGATCTCAATATGCACTGTGCAATAGGAGGAGTGGAGAAATTATTTTTATGAAACTGCCTGGGAAAGTTCTTCCTCTTGGCACTGAGGGGGTTAGAGAGAGCACATCTGTCTGAATATTTGCCAGCAAGCTGGAAACCATATAATCAAGAAGGTGCAGCATCGAACAAATATCACAAATGTTATGCAAACAAAGTCTGTGCTCAAAGTAATAATTTGCCCTCCAAATAACAGGAAGAGATGCCTTAGTGACATTACATGGGATTTAATAAGTGATGTACTAGCAAAGGCTTGAGCTTTAAATCCCCAGATGTATAACCCCCAAGTAATATAGTCAGCCTGTCCTTTGATGCCTTATGTCCTGGTGCAAATGTTTCCCCTTTTGAAATGTAGGTCCTTTCTGGCATTTTTTCCAAAACAAGCCAGTTTCATCTACATAAAAAAATTGTTCTGGCATATAACCTCCGTTGTCAATAATATTTTTCAATATCTTGGGAAAATCATTTGCAGCACTTACATCTGCACTTGCTGCTTTACCTTGAACTCTAATGTTATGCAAATTAGCTCTTTCTTTAAAGCAATTGAACCAACCTCTACTTGCACCAAATTCTTCATTGCAATCATCTTCCCTTGTTGGATGGGCAGCTTTTAGAAACTTTTAAAAGGCTTTGAGCCTTTTCTTGGACTAAAGTAAGACTGATAAGCATATTACGCTGATTTTGGTCTTCTATACAAATTGCCAGGAGCCTTTCTATCTCGACAATTAAACCACTGCATTGCTTGGTAATAATCGTAGACAGCATTGGGGTATAGCCTTTCAGATGCTCCATTATTCTACCTATATCTTTTAAAAATGTTGCCATCGTTGACCGATTGTAGCCTAATGCTCTGCCAATAGATCTGATCTTATTATTTCTAGTTTGTTTTCCATGGTGATGGTTCTTCTTTTCTTTGCTGTATTACCAGCACTTGCATCAGTTTTGTTTTTCGGCTTGTTAAAGACAAAATGAGATGTGTCTCGTTCTACCGGATGGCTACTCTGCAGTTTCCGGGACCAGCGTGGAACCAAATCGCCGGCTGGTAGTGACGTCACTCGGACTCAGACACTCGGACTCGTTCGCAACTCGGATGTTAGTAACTCGGGGACTGCCTGTATTCTGAATTGAAGTAAAACACTAAAATATCTAAAAGAAACACATCCATGCAAAAGGAAAAAAAGGCAAAATGCAATCGCTCATTTTTCTGCTTTAAACCAGAACCATGGACCTTAGGGTTGCTAGTAAACAGTTTTAACCATTTCCATAGAGTATAATACATTTTTTTATAGCACAATTCTTTCATTTGATTGTTACTCTGAAAACGCTCTAAGGTTGTGACCCTGAAAAAAACTAAGATCCATTTCCACTCATGGAGCGTTGCATACATGTTCATCTTTCTAAGCTAAATATATTTACACAGTATACACAGGGCTGTCTTAATGAGAGGGAAAACCTGGGCACTGCCCGGGCTCAAGGACCAGCTGCATGGGGGGCCCCTGCTCTTTCCCCAAAGCAGCTGGTCCTTGAGCCCGGGCTGCCCCTCTACATCCCAGATATCCCCCCAGCACTCTGACCACTCTTCACCCTAGATATTCCCTACCTCCTACCTACTTGATTTCTGTTTACCTGCACTGTCTCCTTTGTAGAGGCCCCAGAGCATTACTTTGCCCAGGGGCCCATGATGCTATTAAGACGGCTCTGAGTATACATTTAGTTAAAACCAAACCAAAAAGTCAATATACTTAGGGTAGTTTAGCACTGAATAGCAGATAGTAAAAACATATGGAATTTTGAACGTATTTCAGCTAGAAGGAGCCAGGTATTTCTTTAAAGGGAAATTATTCTAAAATATGGAGTGAGTTCATTCTCAGCCAAAAGACATGTTAAATGAGTTATGCCAGGTTACACAATTTAGTTCCTAAAGGATATTCTTAAGCTAAGCAAAACAATGTCCCATTTAATTAAAATTACATTGTGAAATGTTGTGCTACAAATAAAACAAGCATAATATAAAATCTTAACCCCTTTATGCCGGCTGCACGCAAATATGCAGCCTCCCAGCTGGTGGGCCTTGGCGCAGAGTGGCTGCATATTCATGTAAATACAGCTGTGCCAAGAGCAAGCACCCTGCGTGCTCCCATCGTAGTTGCCAGCAGCTAGTGGAAAGTTCCTGATCAAAAGCTTTCCAATCATGTGACCGCCATAACAGCCAATCACGGTGGTCACATGTTCTTAGATTACGCCCACCTCCTGTAATCCTAAACCCCTTAAAAGGGCAGGGAGGTGCCGGCACCAAGAGGTTAAGCTTAACCACTTAAGGACCCCCGCACGCACATATACGGCCACAGAATGGCACGTACAGGCACAAGGGCGTAAATTTACGTCCCCGCCTTCGTGCGGTTCGGGGGTCCCATCGGGACCCCCTCCGCGGCGTGCGGGGGTCCCCCTGCCTCTGGGAGCGATCGCTGACGAGCGGGCGGATGTCCGTGATTTCCGCCCCCCCCCCGCGATCGCTCCCAGCCAATGGGAGCGCGCTCCCATCGTGTCAGTTCCTCCTCCTGTGTTTACACAGGAAGGAGGAAATGATGTAATCTCTCATCGCAGCGCTGTTTCCCAGCGCTGCTGATGAGAGAAGACATCACAAGTAAGTGTGCACCAACACAACACTGACACACACTCACATAGGCATATTAACCCCTTGTGATCGCCCCCCCCACCCCCCTGTCACAGTGTCACTGAATGCAGTGATCTAATCACTGCATTTAGTGTCAGTGTGACAGGCAGTGTAAAAAACAGTTAGTGTTAGGTTCAGGATAGCCCCCCACCCCCCCTAATAAAGTTTTAACCTCCTGATCACCGCCCTAGTTAACCCTTTCACTCCCTATTGCCAGCGTCACTAAGCGATCATTTTTCTGATCGCTGTATTAGTGTCGCTGTTCCCGCTAGCTAGCTATTTTTTTTTTATTGCGATTGTTTTTTTTTACTAAAGACATGTGGCTGAATTAATTTTGGCCTAAATGTTTTACTAAAATTTAGTTTATTTGATTTTTTTTATAACAAAAAGTAAAAAAATTGTGTTTTTTTTCAAAATTGTGGCTCTATTTTAGTTTATAGCGCAAAAAATAAAAATCGCAGAGGCGATCAAATACCACCGAAAGAAAGCTCTATTTGTGGGAAGAAAAGGACGCAAATTTTGTTTGGGAGCCATGTCGCACGACCGCGCAATTGTCTGTTAAAGCGACGCAGTGCCGAATCGCAAAAACACCTTGGGTCATTTACCAGCGTATTGGTCCGGGTCTTAAGTGGTTATTAAATAATCATCATTTATAGTGATAATAAATGTGATCTATCTGTCTATGTAAATAATAATTGTTGTTTTAACATATTTGTGTCCAACAATCTTATGTCCAATAATTCATAGGAACTCCAAAAAACAATGTCCAAACTTATTCGTAAATCTGTGAAAGACTGTGAAAATCAATGGCCAAAAAAACATTATTCATAAATCCTTTGATGATGTTTTATTAGGATTAAGATTTTATATTGATTTATTTGTAGGGCAGCATTTCTTTCTTCACAGTTATTAGGTTGCAATTCAGATATATGAATGTTTACTTTTATGCTTGCAGCTTAATATTAGAGTGTGCACAATTCTTTTTGTATTAGCACAATTAAAATGATATTGACTAAGTTGTACAACTTAACCTTGCAATTGTAGTAAATTGTCATAAATTAATCTTATAACATAAAATATATACTGCTAATGATACAATTGCAGGAGGAGAAAAGCTTTAGTGTATCTAAACCCAAAACGTATTTTCTTTATATATATATATTTTTTTTTTTAAGTGTATTTTTTTGTGTGCGTGAACTCGAAAGAGAGGAGCCGGACTGCAGGAGTTGCGAGTAGGCAGACCCTCCCCCCGGAGGCAATCGCCATCCTTCTCCATGCCCCTGGTGGCAATGGCAGGTGTGAAGGGGGGCCTCCCACTCACCCCGCCATACCTGCTCCTCTTGGGAGCCCAACTGGGGCCCAACGGGACCCCAATGGGGCAGAGGGACTCCCCCTATGAGGGAGTGAGGGGGCCTAGCCCACCCAGCCAGCCCCGTAGGTCCTTCGCCTCTCTTATTTTAGGAGACCGCATGGCCAAAGTGCATGTGTTTTTAAACCAATTTTGTGTGCGTGCAAGTGTGGTGGTTTTTGTGGGGGGGGGGGGTGGGCGTACTAAGCACAGGCGTACCAAGCACAGGCGTACCTTGCATAGCACACCCACCGGGAGCCGGGCTGAGACCACCAAACTCAATTCACATGTAGCCGAGACCGGGATCCGAACCCTTGGCTGCAGAGGTGAATGGCTTGTCAGCGCAGTGCCAATCACGTTGAGCCACCACAGCTCCCCTTCTTTATATATCTTTGATAGATTATTCATTAAACTGTCAGGTTTCCATTGCTGATTATGTCCCAGTTGGAGAGATTCACACTCTATTTGTTCCAATGACCATTGTCAGCGAAACTAAAAATGCAGGAAAATCACAGATTTTGTGTTATCACCAGCACAGGACAAATATAAAAAAAATAAGCATTAACCTTTGGAAAAGGGGAGAGCCTCTCTGCAAGGATAGTTTTTGAATTTCCCCAGAGCCCAGCTTTAACCTTGTCACAAACAACATGCACAAGCAAAAAATTGTTTGTTCCAGCTGGTAAAAAAGTAGTACGGATTGTTTCAGTGGCTAACCTGGATAGTTTCCCAGGAGTTGTGAGAAACATTGGGGGTCATTTACAAAAGGCAAATCCACTTGCACTACAAGTGAAAACTACAAGTGCAAAGTGCACTTGAAATTGCACTGAAAGTGCAGTCGTTGTAAATCTGAGGGGTAGATCTGAAATGAGGGGAAGCTCTGCTGATTTTATCCAATCATGTGCAAGCTAAAATGCTGTTTTTTATCTTCCTTGCATGTTCCCCTCGGATCTACAGAGACTGCACTTCCAAGTGCACTTTCATTGCAATTTCAAGTGCACTTTGCACTTGAAGTTTGCACTTGTAGTGCCAAGTTTGATTTGTCTTTTGTAAATAACCCCCAATGTGTGCAAAGTTGAGACAGAGATCAATAAAACATCATAAGCAGTGCTAACCACACACTATGCAAAACAAAATGTATGGTTTTAGCAGGATTCAGCACTTATGAACAGGGTAGGAGACAAGAACCAATGCACAACAAAATAAATTTTCTGGTTTGTTGAAAATGAAGAGCGAGGCCCCATACACACGTCCGAGAACCGCCCGACGAGGTTCCGGATGAGCGGTCGGAAAAGCTCGTCGAGCCAAAGTCCTCATTGAACAACAAGGAAAAAGAGAGCATGCTCTCTATTTTGGCTCGACGAGCTTCCCGACGGGACGCTCGCCGAAAGTGTACACACGACCGAGCTTCTCGGCAGAATATGTCTCCCAGCGAGCTTCTCGCTGGATTCTGCCGAGAAGCTCGGTCGTGTGTACGCCGCCTGAGAGAGATGCTTAGTCGGCTCTGGTCATGTTGGTATGCTTGGTGTCCATTCTGTCTTGGAAAAAGGTAAAATTAGTGCTAAGGATTACACTCATAGGCTCTGCCTGGGATATTTGGAGTGAGGGATCCCTGAATATGGTGTAGAGCAGGGGTGTCAAAATCAATTTCATCGTGGACTGCATCAGCATTATTATTGCCCTCAAATGGGCCGGTTGTATCTGTAAGATTAGATGTCCAACGTATCCCCTCCCCTTTACATTTGATTTCAAGAGCCACCCCACCATCAAAAGTTGAGTTCCCCACTCTCCCTTACATCACAGCGCACCCCCTTTTGTTATGCTGCAGCTGGGATGCATTACTTGAAGCTGAAAGTAAAGGTCTGGAGTAGGACCTGAGGAGAGCTGGAGCTCTCTTGCAGCTGCAGGAGAAGTGCGAGGGCCACATCAAATGGCCGGGAGGGCCGCATTCGGCCCCCCGGGGGCCTTGTGTTTGACACCTGTGGTGTAGAGGAACCCAGAGGAGTTCAACCAATTGACTGAAAAGGCCTGTTTGGGAAAAAAGCTCCCTTTCAGCAACTGCACCTGGGTGAAATATGTTTTGCGAGTTGCAACAGTAGGACTTTGGTAATTTTCAACTCATAGAACCATGCAACCACTGAGATGGTGTTTCCTATCAAAGACACAAGAGGGAGAAGACCTTCCATTTGGTTATATTCTTGTAAACTCCTTCAGAGTGAGTTCACACCAGAACTCAGTGTGTTCCACACCGCAGGTGAATGCGCTGCCCTTGAAATCTGCATGCAGGTGCCAATTTATTCTTAATTGTGCACAAAACGCAGATCCCAAATGCGCAGTGTGTTTGTGGATGCCAAATTGCAAGGGCATGTTACAGCAGTATCATCCAATTTGGTTCAGTGCATTTTTAAAAAGTTGTTGGAGGGGCAAGCAACATATAATATGTATGGTAGGTATAATGTTATATTTCTGAAGTTTCTACACATCTGTTTTTACAACCAAGGTTAGCCATGCTGACACTTGCAGTGCCATGGTTTTAAAAGCTACAGAGGAATTTGTCCCCAGGCGGTCTGCATAGCGAAAGGGCTTGTCTCCAGCCTACCTGGTGTGCTAGAAGTTTCAAAGAGGTTGATGACATTAAACTGTGCATGGACTGCAATACAGGCATACCCCACTTTTAAGTACACAATGGGGTTTATTAACTAAAGCTGAAAAGCGCAAAATCAGGCTCACTTCTGCATAGAAACCATGAGCTTCCAGGCTTTATTACCAGGCTTAATTGAACAAGCTGTGGTTAGAAGCTCATTGGTTTCTATACAAAAGTGAGCCTGATTTTGCGCTTTCCAGCTTTAGTAAATAAACCCCACTGTGTACTTAAAAGTGGGGTATGCCTGTACCGCCCCCATAGGCCAAGTATGGCAGGACAGTCAGTAAATATAATCTACTGAGGAAGATTGGCCGGTGAAAGGATTGGGCCAGAAGGCACAGGGGGTTGGCAATGGGGGGAGTGTGATGAGTGAGTTTTGTAAAAAGGAATGGTTGGAGGAAGTTCAGTCCCTCTTTCGTTGAAGACCTATGCTGAAGCCACATGGCTCTTGAAGGCCGCATGGAAGCCTGATGGCTTGAGGCCACAGAGGCCTACTCCTTTTCCAGCTGGAGCTCAGCCAACAAGGCTTATCTAGAGTAGGGGATAAGAATCTTTCATTATTAACATTATTGTTGTAGACTTTATAGATATCTGTTGTTAGTATATGTTCCTATTTTTAAAGGAAATAAATGTAACTGATTTACTAAGCAAATGTGTCTGTCTTCATAGATAACTTTATATCATTAGGCCTAGCATATTCTGGTTAGATTATATTACTTAACCACTTAAGGCCCCGCATATCGTCAATTGACGGCAGCTTAGGGGATCTGAATATCCAAGCTGCCGTCAATTGACGGCATCGTTTTCTCTGGCCACTGGGGGGGGCGCGCGTGCACCCGGCGTGTCCCCGAGATGCCGATGCGCGTGCCTGGCGGTCGCGATGTCCGCCAGGTACCCACTGATCGGCAGTTTTAGAGCAGGAACGTGAAGCTCTGTGTGTAAACACAGAGCTTCACGTCCTGTCAGTGAGAGGAGACAGATGCTGTTTCTCTTGTACATAGGGAGACAGCATTGGTCACCTCTCCCAGTCACCCCCCTCCCCCCACACAGTTAGAACACACCCATGACTCACATTTAACCCCTTCCTCACCCCCTAGTGTTAACCCCTTCACTGCCAGTCACATTTATACAGTAATTAGTGCGTTTTTATAGCACTGATCGCTGTATAAATGTGAATGGTCCCAAAAATGTGTCAAAAGTGTCCGTCGCAATATCGCAGTCCTGACAAAATTCGCAGATCGCCGTATTACTAGTAAAAAAAAAATTTAAAAAAAATTGTCAGAATTCTATCCCTTATTTCCTAGCCACTATAACCTTTGCGCAAACCAATTACTATACGCTTATCGCGATTGTTTTTTTTACCAAAAATATGTAGAATACATATCGGCCTAAACTGAGAAAAGAAAATATATTTTTTTTTAAAAATTGGATTTTTATTATAGCAAAAAGTAAAAAATATTCTGTGTTTTTTTTCAAAATTGTCGCACTTTTTTGTTTATAGTGCAAAAAAAAAAAAACGCAGAGGTGATCAAATACCACCAAAAGAAAGCTCTATTTGTGGTGAAAAAAAAGGATGTCAATTTTGTTTGTAAGGCATGTCGCACGACCGCGCAATTTTAATTTAAAGCGACGCAGTGCTGAAAGCTGAAATTTCGCCTGGGCAGGAAGGGGGTATATGTGCCCAGTAAGCAGGTGGTTAATAAAGGGCCATTACAAAATACAATAAATATATAGATGCAATAGTTATATAATCACGTAGGTCACAATAATATACACAATAGTGTATAATATTGCATCGATTGCATCAAAAGTAGTGCAAGCACTGCTTTTCCCATGGTCCAGAGTGTTGCTTTTTTTGAGCTGTTGAAATGCGCGGGAATCACACGGGAACAAATGCATTTTCTAGCAATTTCAGTGTGAACCAGCCCTTACAGAGCCACGCAGACTCTGAACCAGTCAGGGCTTTATTACTTTGTACAGTGTTGTCACCTTAACTGTGTGAGTTACAGGAGAGAAAAACACAGAGATAACCCCATATGTGTGCTGATTCTCTGTTATTATAGGTTTCACTTTTATTAAATAAAATCCTACATATAATTACCACACAAGCCTTTTCAGGTTAATAAAAAAATAATACTTTTCAATTCTAATCTGCAATCAGTTACAATTTATTAAAATTGGACAGAAATGCAAAGAGCTTCTTTATATGGGGAGTTTAAAGCTGGGCTAGCAAACTTACCAGAAATGTAATTATCTGCTTATGCAGTTGTCTCACTACTGTTTTCAGCAGTTGTTCTCTTATTATCATGTGACTATATTAGGAATATTCTCTCGCTCAGCACTCTGAAGGAGAAACTATTTCTGGGGTATTCCACAGGAAAGGAATCCAAATATCTGCAGGAAGTAGGAAGGGAATCCATGTGTGATCTTTAGTACAAAGTGAAGCAGATAGGATTCCAGAACTTTGTTACACTCAGGGCCTGTGCTACCACTAAGCAAACTAGGCAGCCGCCTAGGGTGCACTGCTTCCAAGGGGTGCCCAGGCACTGTTTTTTCTCTGCGTCTGCATGCTCTGCGGGCTGCAGCATGTAACTAACTCAGTCCCAGGCAGCTGCTCTGTCCGACCGCTGGTGTAATTAGAGGCACATCGCAGAACTGAAACCAGCGCTAGAGGATTCCGATACTTCCTGTATAGCGCTGCCTCCCCTCACATGGGTAGGGAAAAGGGGGATGGTGTCAGGGGTGGAGCCAATGGGGGAAGCAAAATTAGGTTTTGCCTAGAGTGTCAAAAATCCTTGCACCAGCCCTGGTTACACTCTAAATGCTATGTGGTCTGCATTGAGATCCAGGACCGGGCTTTGCTGTATCACAAGACTTACTAAAGTGCATTTCAAATCCCTTTACAGATTAAGTAGCTCACAGCATGTATTGCTTTTGTGTGTTTTGTAAGTTTGGCTTCAATTAATCACTAATGGGACTTTTGTGCTATCGTGTACAACTGTTGCCATCCTTCAATATTCCTCTGCAATTTACTATTTAATTAATGATTATTTTTAGGAGAAAAAAAAATCAACTTAAATATAGTGTTCACGGTGTGCCTGCATCTATGTATATGTCATATTTAAAGGATTTACACAGATAATTAATGACCATGTGTAGCTGTCAACTTACATTAAATTTCATTTGAAGTATAAAAGCTAAGCAGGCGATTAATTACAGGGCCCAGTAAGGACATGCTATGTCAGTACAACCTGTTTAACATTATTTTGATTCCTCAATATCCTTGTAATTATAAGGTACACCAGTGCAGTCTTTAAAATATGTGATTACGTTTTCGTACTATGTTGCTTATAAAGAATATATACTGTAATATATGTATAGATTTTTTTTCTTTTTCTTTTACTTTGCTTATTTAACTCTCAATATCTAAAGCGACTGAATTGTTTGAAAGTTTATGAACTGATTTTTGACATCATTATTTTTATTATAGGTACAGAGTCCATACTTTACAAAAAAACATGTAAACAGTTAATATACACTCTATTGTCAAAAGTATTGGGACACCTGTCTTTACACGCACGTAGGGCCAGATTCAGAGAACCCAGGGTAAATTTGTGCGGGCGTAGCGTATGCTATTTACGCTACGCCTCCGCCTTTTACAGGCAAGTGCCTTATTCAGAAAGCACTTGCTCCGTAAGTTGCGGCAGCGTAGCAAAAATAGGCCGGCGTAAGGGCGCCTAATTCAAAATAGGCAGGAAGGGGGAGTGATCCATGTAAATGAATCATGACCCCACGTAATTTAGTTTTTTCTGAATGGCGCATGCGCCGTCCGTGGACGTATCCCAGTGCGCATGCGCAAAATCACGTCGCAAGTAGTCAATGACAATGAGGTGAACGTAACTTACGCCCAGCCCCATTCCCGAACGATTTACGCAAACGACGTAAACGACATACAATTTGACGCTGTCCCGACGTCCATACTTAACATTGGCTGCGCCTCATATAGCAGGGGTAACTTTACGCCGGAATAACGCCTACGCAAACGACGTAAAATACGACGCCCGGCCGCAAGCACGTTCGTGAATTGCCATATCTAGCTCATTTGCATATTCGATGTGTAAATCGACAGAAACGCCACCTGACGGCAAGCGTAAATATGCAACTAAGAAACGATGGTGTAAATGACTTACGCCGCTCGTATCTTAGCTAAATTCCGGCGTATCTTGTTTTCTGAATACAGAAAAAAGATACGCCGGCGCAGATTAGAAGTTACGCGGCGTATCTCTAGATACGCCGACGTAAACTCTATCTGAATCTGGCCCATGAACTTTAATGGCATCCCAGTCTTAGTCCATAGGGTTCAATATTGCTTTTGCCCACCCTTTGCAGATATAACTCTTCTGGGAAGGATGTCCCCAAGATTTAGGAGTGTGTCTATTAGAATGTTTGACCATTCTTCCAGAAGCGCATTTGTGAGGTCAATCACTGAAGTTGGAGGAGAAGGCCTGGCTCCTTACTCCCAAAGGTATTCTGTCGAGTTGAGGTCAGGACTCTGTGAGCGCTAGTCAAGTTCCTCCACCACAAACCCGCTCATCTACGTCTTTATGGACCTTGCTTTGTGCACTGGTCCAAATAATTTGGTGGAGGGGGGGTTGTGCTATGGGGATGTCTTTTGGGGGTTGGGATTGGCCCCTTAGTTCCAGTGAAGGGAACTCTTATGCCGCGTACACATGATCACTTTTTGTGATGTAAAAAAACGTTGTTTTATCTCACAAAACAAAACAAAGTTTTTCAAACTTCATTTTAAAAAACGACGTTGCCTACACACCATAGTTTTCTGAAAATGCTCTTGCAAAGCGCGGTTACGTACACCACGTTCGACGGCACTCTGTTCCATTCAAGCTCCTGTCTCATAACTTGCTTCTGAGCATGCGCGGGTTTAAAAACGTTGTTTTAAATGTCGTTGTTGTTTTGTGAAACAAAAGATGAAATTCTTAAAAACGACATAAAAAATTGAAGCATGTTCGAATTTTATTTTGGCCTTTTTTTTCAAAACACACACGATCATTTTAATTGACGTTTTTTAAAGCGTTGTTTTATTTCATCACAAAAAACGACCGTGTGTACGCGGAATAAAGGTGTCAGCATACCAAGACATATTGGACAATTTCATGCTCCCAACTTTGTGGAAACAGTTTGGGGATGGCCCCATGACTATACACCAGTGCACAAAGCAACTCAATATCACAGGACTTCTACACTACTTGAGCAGGTAGTTTATCCTTTAAATCTACAGATGCATATACTCTGTTACCCGCATAGTAGGTAAAAACGATTCCACAATTAAAAACTTGTTACTGTTTCCTGATACAGCTTCCACCCCTCAGTCCCTGTCCTCATCCTCTTGTTTGACACCAACTTCGCTTTACCACAAACTGCAGAGAAATTTTAAACTTGGCTTTTTTTTATGTCGTACTTATTAACATATAGCTATGCTTTTACAGCATAACTATTTTGTGGTAAACAAATTGTCTTGTGATACATTAACATAGGATGACATTACTGTTGCAGTAGGTGATATATTAAGTGTTTCGGAAATTGGTGGAATTCATGAAATTCACTCATTATAAACTTTGGTACAGAATGTTTTGGTTGCGGTTTGCTACCAGAAATAAGAAATAACCTATAAAGCAATGCATAGCTTTTGCCCCTGGTCAGCTGAGTCACAAGAGCCCAAAATTTGAAGTAAATGTATATAACCCAGTCCTGGTAATTTAAAGGGGTTGTATAGGTAAATGTTTTTTCACCTTAATACATCCTATGCATTTAGGTGAAAAAACATCCAACAATACCGGCCCCCTGAGCCCCCGTTTTACTTACCTGAGCCCTTGAAAGTCCCGCGCTCACCCCCGTCATCCTCCTTGTTTCTGAGCCTGGCCGTTGAGTGGCTACACTGGATGGATTGAAAGCAGAGCAGCCATAGGCTCCAATGACGCAGCGCGCCGGGGCGGGGCCAAGTGATACAGTGAGCGGCAATAGCCGCTGGCTGTATCACAGGAGCGTGTCTGCAGGAACTCAACACCATGCTCGCTCGCATGAAAGTGTTGAGGTCTTGCGTGGAGGAGCAGAGACAGCCGCCGAGGGACCCCAGAAGACCACTTTCGGGGACACTCTGTGCAAAACGAGTTGCACAGTGGAATTAAGTATAACATATTTGTTATTTAAATGTTTTTTTTTTACTTTACAACCCCTTTAAAATGATGGGCTTACATATTGTTAGTGTGTGTTGGAACTGGTAGGGAGAGCTGACAATTCAGTGTAGGGAGAGATACTGGTTTATTTTTATATTTTTCTTATTTTGGCACCAGTACATGTTCTCATGGCATTCAACTATCCATGCTTTTAGTTTGACAATAGCTTAATTATTAGCCCCATAAATGGCCAGAATTGAATTGCAAGATTCCCTACTCCCATAAACTTTAATGGGGTTTGTGAAATTCATACCAAACCTGGGCACATTTTCTTATCCAAAGTTCCAAAGTTCCATGTCTATATGGCAGGATTTTATGGCTAATTTGGGAATGTTGTACTGCTGATTTAGAGGCTGAGATATCATAATACTCATCACACATAGATTTTGCCTGCAGTTTAATACACTTGCATTCTAGAACCTTAACTTTACATTTGACTTTCTCCCATTATTCTGTTAACCACTCGCCACAAGGCATATGAAATATCCTCTGTAATTTTGATAAGTTGATAATAACATACAGAAACTGAACATACTGGAGAGTAAAGACCTTCAGAAAATAATAATTTGACATGTGCATTTCGTTTCGTAACGAATTAGAATTCGGACGCATTTTTCATTATTCGGAAATTCGGATGCATCCGAATTTCCGAATTACAAAATTAACAAATTTAAACAAATTTAAAAAAAAGCGAATAGAATAGATTGGAAAATAATTAAAATTTATGGAAATTAAAATATAAAACAATAGAAAAACAATAGAACATAATATAATCAATTATAATATATATTATATGTTATTCTATTCTCTTGTTTTTCTTTTCTATTCCATTCTAATCTTTTCTATTCGAATTTGAATTCATTTTATACGAAATTTGAATTTCTTATTGAATGAAATCGAATTTGAATTGAAAAGATTATAAAAGATTAGTTTCATATTAGAATTTGAATTTTTTTTTACCAAGTTTCTAAAAAGTCGATCAAATTTGAAAAATTAAATTAGATTAGAAAAGATCTACTGCATTCGAAAAAAATTCTACTGCATTTGAAAAAAATCTACCGAATTATAAAAAACTACTGCATTTGAAAAAAATCTACTAAATTAGAAAAAACTACCACATTCGATTTTTTTTTTACATATAAACATTTTCCAAAATTCGGATTTCATATGGAATGAAATCGAATTGGAATAGAAAAGATTAGAATAGAATAGAAAATAATAGAGAAGTTAATAAACTAGAAAAACAATAGAACAGGATAGAATCAATTAAAATATATATTATGTTTTATTCTATTCTCTTGTTTTTCTTTTCTATTCCATTCTAATCTTTTCTATTCGACTTTGAATTCATTTTATACAAAATTAGAATTTCTTATTGAATGAAATCGAATTTGAATAGAAAAGATCATAAAAGATTAGTTTCATATTAGAATTAAAACATTTTTTTGACCGAATTCCTAAAAAGTCAATGAAATTTGAAAAATTTAATTAGATTAGAAAAAATCTACTGATGCACTAAACAGTCACCTCAAAAGACATCAATAATCTTGTTGTCATATAGTTGATAATGGTGATATACCAAAAAACAAACATTGAAAAAAAAACAGAAACCAAAAATATACCAAGTGATGTGAAAAAATTATTGAAAAACATCAACTGGGTAAGCTGAGTATAACTTTGACTCTAAATAAATTAATATACAGTCAAAAGTGTTGCAAAAGTCTGTGAAGAATAATTTACAAACACCAGTGCTTCTGTATTGTGACAAATTAAACGTGTCCAAAAAAGCAAATAACATGTCCTCCACCAAGCTTATGAATTGGCCTCTTACCGACCTCCCATGATCCCCTGTGATGAGGGATCAAAAACAGCATATAATAGGTCCCAATCACGTGGTGTCAGATCTGCATTCCTAATGGATCTCGTTTTCAAATGTGTTGCATCTTTTTTCACTATTTTTAGCGCAGTCTCTTCCCAATTTCCCCAAAAAAATCTACCGCATTTGAAAAAAATCTACAGAATTAGAAAAAACTACCGCATTTGAAATAAGTCTACTAACTAAAAAAAAAATACCACATTCGATTTTTTTTTTACATATAACCATTTTTCAAAATTCGAATTTCAAAAACAATAGAACAGAATAGAATAAAATATAATATTTTATTCACTTTTGTTCTATTGTTTTTCTAGTCTATTCTTTTATATTATTTTATATTCAAATCTTTTCTATTCTAATTCAAATTCATTCTATACGAAATTCGAACTTCTGAAGCCATCTTCCAAAATTTGAATTTCGTGTAGAATGAATTAGAATCGAAAATAATAATAATAATAGAAAAGAATAAACTAGAAAAACATATATTATATTTTATTCTATTCTGTTCTATTGTTTTTCTATTAGCCCTAACCCTATTATATATATATATATATATATATAAAACCATTTTCCGAAATGCGAATTTCGTAGAGAATGATTTTTAATTAGAATAGAAAATATAAAAGAATAGAAAAACAATAGAACAGAATAGAATAAAATCTAATATATGTTTTTCTATTTTTTTTTCTTTATTATTTTCTATTCTAATCTCTTGTATTCAAATTCAAATTCATTCCATACGAAATTTGAATTTCGTATTCAATGATTTTGAATTCTTTTGTATTCAAAGAATATATCTATTATATTTTTTCTAACATCTTGCAAAATTCGAATTTCATATAGAATGAATTTGAATACAAAAGAATTCAAAATCATTGAATACAAAATTAGAATTTTGGAAAATGGTTATATATATATATAAATATAAATACCTTAACCCTATTTATATATATATATATATATATATATATATATATATATATATTATATATATATATATATATATATATATAAAACCATTTTCTGAAATTCAAGTTTTGTATAGAATGAATTTGAATAGACAAGATTAGAATAGAAAATAATAGAAAATAATAGACTTTTCTATTCTAATCTTTCAACCCTAACCCTAATATTTTTATATATATATATATATATATATATATATATATATATATATATATATATATATATAACCATTTACTGATGTATAGAATGATGTTAAATTAGAATTGAAAAGATTAGAATAGATTAGAATAGAAAAGAAGAAACTAGAAAAACAATAGAACAGAATAGAATATAATATAACATATATTGGGGCAGATTCACATAGAAATGGATTATCGTAGCGTATCAGAAATACACTACGCCGCCGTTTTTTACCTGGCTCTACGTGGAATTCAGGTAGATTTTGTCCAGTAAACGACGGCGGCGTAGTGTATTTCTCCCGTCGCAATCCATATAGACGAGTAGGGGGCGTGAATCATTTAAATTAGGCGCGTTCCCGCAGCGATCGATCTGCGCATGCTCCGTTCGCAAATTTCCCGCCGTGCATTGCGCGAAATCACGTCGTGACGTCATTCGTTGTTTAGGTAGCGTCGTTTACGGGCGATCCTAGTCCCGAACGAGTTACGTAAACAAAAAAAAAAATTAAATAAATTCGAAGCGGGAACGACGGCCATACTTAACATGGGCTACGTAACGTTAGAGCAGCAAAAAGCTGCTCTAACATTACGTACACAAAAATAGACGAAAGTGATTGCGACGACCACTCGTATCTTCGGGAATCGCCGTAAAAAAACATTTGCATATCCCGACGCATCAAAACGACGCAAACTCCTCCCCAGCGGCCGCAAATAGATGGCAGCGTAGATCCGAAGGCTTACGAAGACGTAAGCCTCTCGGATCGAAGCCCGAAGCCGCCGTATCATGGTTTGAGGATTCAAACTAGTGATACGGCGCGCAAAATTTGAAATTACTCCTGTCTAACACCAGTTAGACAGGCGTAATTGCTCTATGAATCTGGCCCATTGTATCTTATACTGTTCTGTTCTATTGTTGTTCTAGTCTATTCTTTTCTATTCAAATCCATGTTCATTCTATACAAAATTTGAATTTCTGAAAATGGTTTTATATATATATATATATATATATATATATATATAATATATATATATATATATATATATATATATATATATATATATATATATATATATATATATATATATATATATACCGTGTTTCCCCGAAAATAAGACGTACTCTGAAAATAAGCCGTAGCGGGATTTCGACGCAAGATAGAAATATAAGACACCCCTCCGAAAATAAGACGTAGCGATGTAGTGTCGAATCTCCGAAAATAAGATGTAGTGTCGAATCTCCGAAAATAAGATGTAGTGTCGAATCTCCGAAAATAAGATGTAGTGTCGAATCTCCGAAAATAAGATGTAGTGTCGAATCTCCGAAAATAAGATGTAGTGTCGAATCTTGTAGTGATATCTTGTAGTGGTACAACCAGACAAGATGAGTGCGAAAAGAAAGAGTTATTCTGTTGAGTACAAGAAAGGAATTGTGGAGGACTCCCGAGGCAAGAATCTTACGGCTTTTTGCAAAGAGAAGAAGTTGGATATCCGAATGGTCCAAAAATGGCGTGCAGAATACGATAATCTCAGTCTACAGGTGGACAGAGGAAATGCTAAGAAGCGCAAGTGTGGTTCAGGTAGGCAACCTTTATTTTCTGTAATAAAAATAAGACACCCCCCGAAAATAAGCCATAGTGTGATTTCTTGAGGAAAAAAAAATATAAGACGGTGTCTTATTTTCGGGGAAACACGGTATAATGCTGTTCTATTTTTCTATTCTATTCTTTTCTATTTTATTCTAATCTTTTCTATTCAAATGTGAATTCATTCTATACAAAATTTGAATTTGAATTTCGGAAGATCATAGAAAAAAATATAATGTAATATATATATATAAAACCTCTTCTGAAATTTGAATTTCATATAGAGTAAAATCGAATTTGAAAAGAAAATATTAGAATAGAAAAGAATAGCATATAAAAACAATAGAACAGAATAGAATAAAATATAATATTTTCTATGCGATTCTTTTCTATTATTTTCTATTATTTTATTCAAATTCATTCTATACGTAATTAGAATTTCATAATTAGAATTTCTGAAAATGGTTATATATAGTTTTGTTTAAATGTGGTAGCATTATTTTGAATTTGATCCTTTTTTTTTTTTTTTATTCGGTAGATTTGTTTTCGAATGCGTTAGAATTATTTCGAATGCTGTAGAATTTTTTTCGAATGCAGTAGAATTTTTTCGAATACCAAATTAATCCCGAAAATGAATGTAATGAATGCAACAAACTTAACTAAACAAATTTAATTAAATAACACATCGAAACGAAACTAAACAAATTATTTCATCCTGCACATGTCTAATAATAATTGCTGTAAGGCATACAGTACATATTGATAAATTGCATCAATAAATACAAATGTGGACAAAGCTTTATTTGATTAACTATTTTTTGGGAAATTCCTGTAGGGTTATTTATGTTTGCATTCTCTAGGTGTGCCATTCCTAAAATGTCCTATATCATTAATCAATCTACATTAATAGACCTAAACCATTTACAGTTTAATCAGGTAGAGATGACCTTTAGATAACTATAGTAATCACTGGAAGTAATCATTGTTTGTGGTCGGTCACATCTTATTGAATCCATTACTCATGTTTTCATTGTTCCTACCCACTCTTTTAGAATGATTTTTTTTTTCAGTTTTGTAGGCTATCATTTGGGAGACTACACTACTTAATTTCATTATCTTTATGTTCATTTCTTAGAAAAAAATTAAAAAGTTTCTTAGAAACAAAAAAGTAAAAATAATTCCAGCAAAGCAAGAAATAAAACTGTTCTTTAGAAATTATAACTGTGTTATTACTATTATTATGATGATTTATTACATATATGAAGAAAAGTAATTTAGCAAAAAGACAATGGGCCAGATTCAGGTACACGTACATTTGCGCAGCGTATCCGAGATCCGCTACGCAGCCGTATTTTACCAGGCTCTAGAACGAATTCTGGTAGATTTTTGCCCGTACGGTACGGCGGCGTAGTCTATTTCTCGCCTCGTAATCGAATACGTGATTAGGGGGCGTGAAGCATTTAAATTGGGCACGTCCCTGCGGCGATCGAACTGCGCATGCTCCGTTCAGAAATTTCCCTCCGTGCATTGCGCGAAATAACGTCGATACGTCATTCGATGTTTGAGTAGCGTCGTTTACGGACATTCCTATTCCCGGACGTTTTACGTCAAAAATAAAAAAAGACGTCGGAAAACGTTGATATTCGACGCGGGAACGACAGCCATACTTAACTTGGGCTGTCTAATATTAGACCAGCAAAAAGCTGGTATAGTTTTACGCAGCAAAAAGATGACTAAAGATGCCGTAAGAGATTGCGATAGACGTTCGTAATTTCGTGGATAGTCGGCAAAAGCTCATTTGCATACCCCGACGTGGAAAACGACGGGAACTCCACCCAGCGGCCGCAATTTTATTGCAGCGTAGATCCGAAGGCGTACGAACACGTAAGCCAGTCGGATTGAAGCCCAAAGCTGTCTTTTCATGGTTTGAGGATTCAAACTAGTGAAAAAACGTGCGTAATTAGAAAGTACTCCAGTCTAACAGCAGTTAGACAGGAGTTACAGCTCTCTGAATCTGGCCCAATTATTTTTGCATATCTACGCTCAAAATATACATAAATAGAGAATAACAGAAGAGATGAAATACTGACCTTTTCTCAAGAATATGCAGCTTCAGGATCCTTTTAGTGCTAAGCACATGTGTGAAGGTACTTTGTCACGTGATCTCTGTTGGACAATCAGAATCCAGAGTGACTGATCTACACAATCAGCAGAGATTACCTTACAAGAGCCTAGGATTTCCTTTAGAAAACGAGGGAAGTTTTCCACTGAGTAAAAATAAATTAGTGTAAATGGAGTTGCGTAGCATATGAACATATTAACATACAATTGCCATATCAAAGATTTGCCACTTAAAGATTTGTGGGTGAACAGTGAACCACAAAACACATAAATATTGGGCCAGATTCACAGAGCGATTACACCTGCGCAACAGGAGATGCGCGTGCGTAAGTTAAATGTGCGCGTGCGTTTCGATGCACGGCATCCCCAAAACGAGATACGCAAGACATCAATTTTTTTTTGTCCAGCGTAATTTCGTTAGACAGGCGCATCGGTCCGAGCAAAACTGCGCTAGACAGACCATTGATTTGCTAGTCAAATATGCTAATGAGGGACTTACGGGGATCCACAAAAGAACATTGGGGCAGTGCAGGCTACGCAGTGTGCGCAACAGCAAAATGTCCTGTCTAAAATTAGACCATATAAAAGCTGGAAAAAAAAGAAAAAATCGTCTACATGTCAGATAAAGCAACACTGTTAGTGAGGAGTTCAGCAGTCACACCGTGTTGCACAACAATCTGTATGCCAACATGCCAGGGGCATCCATGCTTATAGCTATACTACTGACTTTAGATGATCAAAGAAGGAGGAGGGCACGGAGGAGGGCACTGAGGAGGGCACAGGATTTTTTTTTTTTTTTTTTTACTTTTTATTTGCTTATATAAACTTTACAATTTAATCAAATCTAATACAATATTCTTATCTAATACAAGCCCCTCAATCTTCACTCTTCACGGGAGAGGATATATCACACACGCATAGACATCTATGGCATGAGTGATTCTGAGGTGTCTCGCATCTTCAGATTCACCCCTCATGCCATCATGGAATTAACCACAAGCTTGCAGGAGGACATCACCAGCCCAACACATGACACTACCTATGACACCCATGACAGCTACATATACAATCAGAGCCCCATCCCCACAGATTTCGAACAGAACATGTATGGGGACAGCTAGCTGGTTGGTGAGTAACATGGGTGGCAGGCATGACTGTCGTCCCCCCCCATGATGCACACATCACAAGGGGCACATGCACTACTAACATCCTCCTGTCTTTTCCCTTCAAGGTGACTCTGCATATGCACTGGGACCCCATCTCATGACCCCATCTCATGCCAGCTCACATATGCATCTTTGCACGTTAAACACACACATTAATCAAGGCACAATGAGAATGCATGCATGCACACCACTGTGGTCCCTAGCACACACACCCCACATCCTCATCACATTGGATTGGCACAAGCCCACCATGCAGGACTTGTGAGCAGCAACGCCATGCCAAGGCTCCAATTATGTCACGGTACATTCATACACCATTCACACGGACCTGGGTATCACTTCTCCCTGGTCCTGGGGAACCCTTCTCCACCAAAATTGAGGGTGACACCCCTTTTCCGGCAGGAATGTCACCCCCACATTCCCAAATCATACACAAACAGAACCGAAAAAAAAAAAAAGCCCAGCAAAAATATAATTTAAAAAAAGAACAACAAAGAAAACACATAAAAGACAAAAATCACTCTGCAAAACAGTCCCCAAATATCTCAACGACACGTCACAAACAAACAAATAAACGCTAACAAACAACAGAACAATAGCACCTTGCTGTATAGGAAGGGATACAAAGGGTTGTACTTTTGCAATGGAAGTGCGTTTGTGTCTGTCTATTTATGCTGTCTGCGTAGTTCAGCAAAGTTGTCCGGGTCTACTTCCAATTTCACTGATTGCGCTGTTCCCGAGTTGTGAGCATGCGCACAGAGGTGCTGACCATGGTCTCCTTCAAGCGCGCATGCGCGAGCCGGCTGGCCCTTCATTTGCATGGGGTCACGGCTCATTTCAATGTAACACGCCCACGTCCTTCCCAATTTGTATTACTCCGCCTTACGCCTCTGAAATAATGTTACGCATGCGCAATTTTCTGCGTTAAAAGGTACGAGAATAGGGTGATTACGCGGCTACATTTCGCAAGTCTAACGTAAAGGTGGTGCGCTACGCCGGTCCAATAATGCACAGATGTACCTGAATCTGGCCCATTGTGTATATACTAGTGATAAATAAATGTCCAAATGTGATTAGAAATGTATTCCACTTCTGTGATACACTTCAATCCACTGTGGATGATGTAAAAATATGCTGTGCACTTTCACTTCTGCTGGTGTGCTCACAGAACTCAAACTTAAATGGGCCTTAAAGTAAATCCCAATGGATGGTCTGGTCACCCTTAGCTGGAAGTATTCTCCTTGTCAACCCAAGTAGACTGCTCAAGATGGAGTACTGGTCCCTTTAAGAAGCATTTATCAGCATGTTATGATAAAGCATATATAGTGCCTCCCATAGTGGCGTAGTTTAAAATCTCAAATTTATTCCTTCTTTACCACGTTCAAAAAAACATGCTTAAAATTTATTTGGATTTACAAACAACCCAGGATCAGTTGAGAGAGATTGATTATCCCTAAACATTTGGGTGGAATCGGTTTACCAGACATCCGAAAGTATTATTGGGCCTGCCTCTTAACACGTATTATTGACTGGCACTTACATATTAAGACTAAGGCATGGGTTAAACTAGAAGGATAATTTTCTCCGCTACCTTTGCGTCACTTGCCTTGGATTAGCTCCCGCAGGATACCCAGCATCATTACCACTCATCCGTTGACCAACCCAACCATACAAATTTTTAGGTCCTTATGTAAAAATTGTAATATTGCCTTGATTCCTGGCCCTTTAACTCCACTCAACCATAATCCCGACATCCCTATAAAAAGTTTTAGGCCTCGTACACACGAGGGGATATGTGCGCTGAAAACGGTCCGAGTGTATGGGCTAGCGGACAGATTTCTCCACCCGACAGATTTCAAAGCATGCTTTGAAATCCATCCGGTGGAATCTGTCCGCCCGACATGTCTGTTAGTACACTTACCAGCAGACATGTCGTCCCCCACCGCCGCCGCGCCGCCGCCGAATGGATTCGGCGCATGCGCGGAAGTGTTTAACTTCCTGGTGCAGTAACGTGGTGGTGACGTGGCGGCGTCAACGTCACCGCCGCGTCACCGCGCTGTCCGGCGGCGGGGAATTTGATCCGATGGTGTGTACACGCCATCGGATCAAACTCCCGATCGGACATATCCGATGGAAATGGTCCGCGGACCGTTTTCATCGGATATGTCCGATCGTGTGTACGAGGCCTTAGACTTTGCAGCTCTTGTTCACACTTGAATAAATCTGTTAGGGCAGAATCCTTTTTTGAGAAAGGTTGCCTTCTCTCATTTGACGCATATTTACTTAAATACCCTGACTGTTCTATTTCCTTCTCTGATTTTGATCAAATTAACCAATTTCTCCTTACATCCCCCTCACATTCAGATTGGTACAAGACTAAGACACCTTTTGAGAATCTATGTATTAAATCTTCCCCTCAAAGACACCTAATTTCTTCTATCTATACCCTTTTTTTCTCTACATATGACCCTAAAAGCGATTACACTACTCAAATATGGGAAAGGGATCTTAATATATCCCTCTCAAGTAAAGAATGGAAGCGTATATTCATTCACATACACAAGAGTTCCTTGAATGTCCTGATACAAGACAACAGTTACAAAGTGTATTCTAGATAGTACAGGACTCTGGTAGTTACTCACAAGTTTATCCCCAATTCCACACCTCTATGTTGGCGTTGTGAATCTGAACGTGGTACACCATTACACATTTGGTGGGACTGTAGCTACATACAACCGTTCTGGAAAGCCGTTTATGATTTAATCTCTCACATCACAACTTTTGTCCCTAATTTTACAGCAGCTCAATATTTATTACATCATAGTTCTCTATCGCAATCTGCTTATAAAAAATCAATCCTACCACATCTTATTAATGCAGCTAAGCTCTGCATTCCTATTCATTGGAAAAATCGAACTCCCCCTTCCGTATCTGAATGGCTGAGAAAAATTGAACATATTGCTGACATGGAAAATCTAATCTGTCAGACGAAGGACACTCCCACAAAAGTGTATGATAAATGGGCATGTTGGCTGAATTTTAAGGTTACTGCAGAATTTTGTCGCTTATCTAATGCTTCTTCATAACATTCTCAGATTGTTTGCTATCTTGTATGTTATACTTTTATTTCACACTGTAATGCATGATTTCTATCCCACTTCTCTTCACTTCCCCTCTTTTTCCCTACCCCCCCTTTTTTTTTTCTTTCCCCTTTGCTGTACAACTTACTATATATGGCAAAGTTATTAATCTGATTATTCAATGCTATCTATGGTATTTATTGCATCTATTATCGTTTGTTACACAATGTGAATTTGTTATATTCATTATTGTTCTTCTTCAAAAATTTCAATAAAATATTTGGAATCAAAATCTCAAATTTATTTCATGAAAATGCCGCTTACGTCAATATACTGGTAAACCTGCTTTTAAATGGTAAAATACTCAGCAGTATCTGTCTCTCACATGACATCTGGTCCGCTAGCTGCCCTACACGTTACGTCACATCACCCTGAAGAAGTCACGTGATGTTACATAATGCGTAGGGTGTCTCGAAGCAGACAGCAGACCGGAAGTGATGTGAGAGACAGATACTGCCTAGTATCTTACCATTTCAATGTGGTTTTAATAGTATATTAGTATGGGTAGAAAAGAACATGTAATCAAGGGCCCATCACTGGATGGTAGATGCATAGATAGAATGTTCCTTTACACATAAAAAGAGCATAGTGAGTTCTTTATACATTACAGTATAAACTACCTGTAGCTGACAATAAAAAAAAATATGCTGAGAAACAACATACAGTTTTTAGCCACAGTCTTAGCTAGCAGGACGATATGTAGTTCCAGGTGGATCCAGACATATTATTGCAATTTCTTTATTTTATAATAAAAGGACATCTCAAAGACAAAGGATTCAAAAGTAGAATCTTTACCCCAGAAATATGCTTTACACATACGGGCCCTTAGATTCAGGCAATGCCACAATACAGCATATAACATTTGAAATAACAAAGGTTGGCCAGAATACATAAAATCTCAGGTGGATAAGAATTATGCAAAGACCATCTCACTCTTATTTTGTATCCAAACATACATAAGCTAGGACTAAGCACATGACTAAGCTGCAGGGTTGGAGTGAAACACGTTGGTGGTGTGGCCTGGTCGGAGTCCAGGCTAATGCCGCGTACACACGGTCGTTTTTTGCGATGAAAAAAAACGACGTTTTTTAAAACGTCATTTAAATTGATCGTGTGTGGGCAAAACGTCGTTTTTTGTCTTAAAAAAAACGACCAAAAAAAAATTCCAACATGCTTGAATTTTTTGTGTCGTTTTTCAAAACGTCGTTTTTTGTTTCACAAAAAGTCACCGTGTGTAGCAAAAACGTCTTTCAAAACGACGTTTTTCAACCCGCGCATGCCCAGAAGCTAGTTATGAAGCGAGCTTCAATGGAAAAGAGTGGTGAACGTAACCTCGCTTTTTGTGAAAAAACGATGGTGTGTATGCAAAATTGTCTTTGAAAAGTGACGTTTCAAAAACCGTCGTTTTTTACTTCACAGAAAACGTCGTTTTTTTTCATCACAAAAAATGATCGTGTGTACGCGGCATAAGGGTTGCCACTCCATTTATCTCTCTAGGACACCTTAGATGTGCGACTTCCAGGGGCTATCCTTTTTTTTTTTAATGAAAGCACATTTCCAAACGGGCACATTTTATGAATATTAAAGAGAAGTTCTGCCCCCTACTAAAAAATGAAATGTCAGCAGCTACACATACTGTAGCTGCTGACTTTTAATATTAGAACACTTACCTGTCCAGGGTTCTTGTGATTTTTAGATTGGCTCTTGGGTGCTGCTGCCACCATTCAAGGTAAGGGAAACCTACTGCACACTGTGCTTTCTAACTGTCCCTGCGGCGGCGGAGGAACGAGGCCAAATTTTGTCCCTGTCTCCCGGTATGCGGGAATGGATCCTGTCAAAAACCGGTACCCATTTCCCCTTCCCCTGAAAGGTGAAAAATGTGGCACCGGTGGGACATTTGGGTGGAACTCCGCTTTAATGACAGAGAGCAAATCTCCTGGAAATGTCCATACTGCCATTTGCAGAGAGTGAATGTTTTGATTGATTAATTCGAGATCATAATCTGTCCCTTTCACTCTACATAGAAAATAAAAACATTAACCTGTCTGGCGGTATTCCCGAGTCTAGCTCAGGGTTACATTTTTGTGCTGCGATCGGTAACCCCGAGCCTAACTCGGGCTCGCATTGCAGCATCCACAGGCAGTGTTTACTTACCTTGTCCCTGGATCCTGAGATGCCTCCACGCTGTGTGAGCCAGCAGTGTGAGCCAGCAGTGTCCTCCTCGCTCGATTCACAGTGTCAGCCGCACAGGGGCGGAGAACGGCGCCAAATTCAAAAATGTAAATAAACACATTACATACAGTATACTGTAATCTTATAGATTACAGTACTGTATGTAAAAAATACACACCCTCTTTGTCCCTAGTGGTCTGCCCAGTGTCCTACATGCACTTTTATAAAACAAAAACTGTTCTTTCTGCTTGCAAACTGTAGATTGTCCATAGCAACCAAAAGTGTCCCTTTATGTCAAAAGTGGTTTTAGAGCAGCTAGAAAACAGTGATAATAAATTATAATCACTTGCAGAATTGAGTGATAGCGATTTGTGGGGAAATTCATCATAAAAACATAAAAGTAATGACAGCGACTTTCTGAGCAAATTTCAGTGTTTTTGATTTGATTACATTATTGAATATTTTTTATTATAATTACATTATTATTTGTTATAATTATTTATAGTTATTTATTATATTATAATTTATGATTTTGTTTTTCAAACTTTATCATACCCGGGATGTCTACCAGACTCTTGTTTGGACAGATTTAAGTGAGTTATTCCTAAGAATTGCAGGCCTACAATTTAGAACGCCAAATTTCCATGCAAAATAATGGTACTGCTTTCAGCACCTAAAATCTGAAATAATCATACCGCCAGGGAGGTTAAAGAAATGCATGCTATATACAGTATATTCTACAAAAGAAGTATGTAAGGAAATTGCAGTAATTATTGTATTCATTATTGAGTAAATTAAATTAAATTAAAGCAATTTCCACTGCTATGGGATTACAGTATGTACAAGTATTATAGGAATACTTTTGTAACATGTACTTATAATATGCATAAAGCCTTGCAAGACTCCTTCTGTCAGTAAAATACAACCATTAGTACATTATTTTTAAATTATCTTTTCCAGATATATATATTTTAAATTTTTTAGGATAAAATGATAAGAGTTACTTTCCTGCAATGCCTCGATCTACAAATGTTAGAAAAAATGAACTGGTCTTGGATTAGTGGAATGAGCTGATTTTGTAATGTTACCCCTTTAAAAACGATTGTAATTTTGAAAATGGAACTTTACAACTGGCTCTATCTCTCCTCTAGTCATGGCGTTCTTTTTGCTGCACAAAGGATATCTCAAAAACAAGACTCCACAATAATTCTTTAATGTATTGTAGACTCCAAATACAGTTTGTAGTTTATGAGTGAGCCATAGCATGCAATGTGATGTAACCTTGTGGAGTTTAGCACACAGCAGATAGTGATAACCATTCTAAATTATGGAAGGTACGTCAATTGTGGTATTTAGCTTGAACATGTCGATAACTGTGCCATTCAGGAAGTACAGTATATGGACAAAGTTTTTTTTTGACTACCTGGTAAATGAATGAGGAGAGGTAAAAGTGACATTAGGTGCTCTATACACGTAAGTCACTAAAATTTCAGGAAGAAAATCTCCTCACTTTAGAAGTGACTGGTTGCCTCCTGGACTTTCTTGATAATTTGACATGTCTGTTTGCATACAGCTTGCATATATACATCTTATATCTGCCTTATGTGATCTTCTGAGGAGGGGTCAGACTGAAAGAGGGAGGGAATTCCATTACATTGCACATAGCTCCCAGTTTAACTCTGAACATGGTTACAGTATGAGAGAGCACAAGTATGACTTTATCAATGTGCTTCTTCATTAAATTAATTGAAGGCAATGGAAGTTGTGTAAGGAACTTGGACTTCAGCATCTATTATTTTGAATAGTTCATTACCATGCCATTGTTTCAAATGGAGAAGGGTGTGCATGTGTGCCTAATGAGAATGCATGCAACTCTAGAAGTAATTTAGGACACATACTGTATATGGGATGCTGAAGTCATGATTTCTGACTTGAGTCCCACTTAAAGTGTTACTACACCCACAACAGTAAAAGCAGTCAGTATATGCAGTAAAGCATGCTTTATTATGCCCACTGTGGAACCTAAGGGGTTAATTCTCTGCATTGTGTAAAAAGACTGTTTGATTCTGTCTTTTCTGATCCACCCCTTTTCCACTGTCCCCAAGCCATTTCCTGATAGAACATATCCTTTGGAGTCACTCTACACATGCTCAGTTTTGTGTGTAGTGCTAGAGATTTTTTTTTTCTAGGGAGGGTGCATGTGATCAACACTTTTCAGACAAAGGGTCAGAGGTCCTGCACCCTCATAGGACAGTCACAGTAAAATGAAAATTCCTCCTACAATCTTTAACCAGACACTGATAGAAGTCACAAGACTGCTATATATTTCTGATGAGAAAAGGTATTTAGCAGTTTATAATTACTAAAATAATTGGATTTCCATGTTTTGTGTATTGGGAGATCAGATATAGTGCATTTTCCCATTTATTTTTGGAAGGCTCCAGTTTCAATGTGACTACGTGCCTAGAGGCGGCATGTTTGGGGTCCCTATCGGACCTGCAAAGTCTAACATATCAGGGCCCACGGGCCTATAGATTTGTTCCGGGTTCCAGGTCTGACATGTGCCACTTGGTGAGTTTGGAAAGCTGCAACATGGAAATTCATAAGCCCTATTCAGTTGTCGTCTGCTTAACCCCTCTGGGGTAACCATATACTTCCTCAGCTCCGTACCACCCCGGATTCTCAGGTGTGGGCACATTATGGAGTTAAGACTCTAAGGCCGCATACACACGATAGAATCTATCTGCTGAAAACGGTCCGACGGACCGTTTCAGCAGACAAATTCGATCGTGTGTACGGGCGGACAGACAGATTTTTCCAGCAGACAGATTTTAAAGCATGCTTTAAAATCTGTCTGCTGGGAACCCGTCCGTCCGACGTGTCTGCTGGTTAGTACGCTAACCAGCAGACATATCTGTCCGCACATGCGTCAAATGGATTTACTTCCTGGTGACAGTGACGTGGTGTCGTCAACATCACTGCCACGTCACCGCACTGTCTGCCGGCGGGGATTTTGGATAGAGATATTATGCCTTCGGGTACCCTACTATCTTTTTCCCAAAGGTTTTGTTTGCCGGGCTGGATGATTTTCTGTTACTTCCAGTTATGCCATGCTGTAAGTTCCCAGTTTTGGCAATCCCCTCCCTCCAAGCTGATACAATTAAGGAAACTATTGGCCCCTGGTGATTTAAACAAACCTCTCTCAACTCTTTATGGTGCTCTCCTCTGTGTTGACTCTCCTAAGATAGAAAAACTGTGGGAGTATTGAAAGGGAGATATTTCCTCTCTGGATAGGAATGACTGGGAGGACAGTTTAGAGCAAGGCTCTAAACTTGTCTCCTCTAAGGATTAATTTAGGTTAAAATCCTTCACTGTGGTATACTATACTCCCTCTAGGCTGCATACAATGTTCTCGGATCTGGGCCCCCTCTGTTCCTGTTGTAGACTCCAACCGGGGTCCTATTTACATATGTTTTAGGAGTCCCTTTCTATTGTGACATATTGGGCTGCTGTCTTTGAGGAAATGAACCTTAGATTGCAATTGACCCTCTCGCCCTCTCCGTCCCTAGCATTACTGACATTACGATGAGCAACTGTCTCACCATACTAAGCTAATAATATCTTATCTCCTTTACTATGCCATAACAAGAAATCCGATGAAATGGTCATCCTTGACGCAACCTGAAGCATCCTTATGGGAGCCTATGAGGAGTGTGGCCCTTTCTCTGTATAAGTTAACGTATATTAATAATAAATGCCCCTGGAAATTTGAAAAGATATGGTCCCCTTGAAACTCGACCTAAGGTGGTCCACCTATAACATCCTTGTTTGGGTGAAGGGTCAGGTACTAAGCTTGGAGTGTCCTTCCTACCAGCCCCTCCCCCTCCCTTTCCTGATTGCTGCTTTTGTCAGCCTGTTGCCCTCTCCCCTTCTTCTTCTTCTTCTCACTCTTCCCCTTCCCTCTCTAACCTCCACCACACCATGCCCCTGGGTGCATGAAGGCTCTCATTTCTATGAAGGAGGTTTTCTTTCCTGTTACTTAAGTGTTTAATTTGCCCATGTTTTACTATGCATAGTCTACTTATTTTTACCTGTCCTCTAATGGTTTTGTTTGCATGCCATACCCATATTCTGTGTGCACATTTCTGTGTTGTCTACTGTACTAGACCATGTTTTTATGCTCTGTTTACAGTGGGGATCGAAAGTTTGGGCACCCCAGGTAAAAATTTGTATTAATGTGCATAACGAAGCCAAGGAAAGATGGAAAAATCTCCAATAGGCATCAAATTACAGATTAGACATTCTTATAATATGTCAAAAAAGTTATTAGTATTTTATTTCCATCATTTACACTTTAAAAATTACAGAAAACAAAAAAATGGCGTCTGCAAAAGTTTGGGCACCCTGCAGAATTTATAGCATTCACTGCCCCCTTTGCAAAGCTGAGACCTGCCAGTGTCATGGATTGTTCTCAATCATCGTCTGGGAAGACTAGGTGATGTCAATCTCAAAAGTTTTAAATGCCCAGACTCATCCGACCTTGCCCCAACAATCAGCACCATGGGTTCTTCTAAGCAGTTGTCTAGAAAACTGAAACTTAAAATACTTGACGCTCACAAAGCTGGAGAAGGCTATAAGAAGATAGCAAAGCATTTTCAGATGTCAATATCCTCTGTTCGGAATGTAGTTAAAGCAAGATCTGGAAGACCAAGAAAAATATCAGACAGAACAGCTCGCAGGATTGTGAGAAAAGCAATTCAAAACCTGTGTTTGACTGCACGATCCCTCCAGAAAGATCTGGCAGACACTGGAGTTGTGGTACACTATTCCACTATAAAGAGATACTTGTACAAATATGGTCTTCATGGAAGAGTGATCAGAAGAAAACCTCTTCTACGTCCTCACCACAAAAATCAGTGTTTGAACTTTGCAAATGAACATATAGACAAGCCTGATGTATTTTAGAAACAAGTTCTGTTGACCGATGAGGTTAAAATATAACTTTTTGGCCGGAATGAGCAAAGGTACATTTAGAGAAGAAAGGGCACAGAATTTATTGAAAAGAACCTCTGTCCAACTGTTAAGCATAGGGGTGGATCAATCATGCTTTGGGGTTGTATTGCAGCCAGTGGCCAGGGAACATATCACAAGTAGAATGAAAAATAGATTCAATAAAATGTCAGCAAATTTTGGATGGTAACTTGATACCATCTGTGAAAAAAAGCTTAAAGAGAGGATGGCTTCTACAAATGGATAATGATCCTAAATACACCTCAAAATCCACAGTGGATTAGATCAAGAGGCGTAAACTGAAGGTTTTGCCATAGCCTTCACAATCTCCTGACCTCAACATAATTGAAAATCTATGGACAGACCTTAAAAGAGCAGTGTGTGGCAGACAGTCCAGAAATCTCATAGAACTGGAAGACTTTTGTAAGGAAGAATGGGCAAAGATACCTCAAACAAGAATTGAAAGACTCTTGACTGGCTACAAAAAGCGTTTACAAGCTGTGATACTTGCCAAAGGGGGCAGTACAAGATATTAACTCTGCAGGGTGCCCAAACTTTTGCAGACACCATGTTTTTTGTTTTCTGTAATTTTGAAAGTGTAAATGATTCAAATAAAATCTACCTTTTTTTTGACATATAAGAATGTCTAATCTGTATTTTGATGCATTTTAGAGATTTTTCCATCTTTCCTTGGCTTCGTTATGCACATTAATACAAATTTTTACCTGGGGTGCCCACATTTTCAATCCCCACTGTATACTGTTTTGCTATGGACTAAATAAAAGCACCCCTGTTTTGTGGGAAAAAATCCAGTATGTGAAATATCAAACCTAAAAATAGATCTTCAGCCCATCTAACTCATACCACCCAGCAAGTAATTAAATGGTATTAATCTTTCATCTGCTTTATAGCTAAATATTTAAGAATTTCTGCTTCTTTCAACACTCTTCTTTGGTGAACAAATGCTAGCTGTGTTCTGCAAAGCTCTGATATGTTGCCTCAGTCAGCAGAAAAAGATGTAAAGTTCAAGGAAGAAGGTAAGCTAGAGTAATATGTAAAACTGAATTGAGAAAGAGAGTCACCGCTCAAGTTAGAAGGTGTAACTGATGAACCTCTTCACTGGATCCAAAGCCACGGGTGCTGGCAAATGGCAATGCATATAATGCTGCAAAAATGAAGGGAAAATGTCTGAACAGTCCCACTCCAAAAAAAATTCCTTTAATTGTAAAAATTTAAAAATAAAATCACAGCATACATGCCACAGCAAACCAGGTACAAGCTGACCTTACCCCTTGTTGCCCACACCTAATGCTTACTAAGCCTGCCCTTACATAACAGCCTATCAGCCATCTTTAACCATTGTACACACGATCAGTCCATCCGATGAGAATGGTCTGATGAACCGTTGTCATCAGTTAACCGATGAAGCTGACTGATGGTCTGATGTGCCTACACACCATCGGTTAAAAAAGCGATCTATTGAAGTTCAATGCTTCCAAGCATGCGTCGACTTGATTCTGATTTTTAATTGATGGTTGTGCCTACTAACGATCAGTTTTGACTAGGGTTGTCCCGATACCACTTTTTTAGGGCCGAGTACAAGTACCGATACTTTTTTTCATGTACTCGCCAATACCGAATACCAATATTTTTTGTAATGTCATGTGACAGTTTTCAAACCACAATACTAATTATGTGACAAATGTTCCTTACATTGGTGGTCAGTGGGAAGAATGCTCCTTACATTGGTGGTCAGTGGGAAGAATGTTCCTTACATTGGTGATCAGTGGAAAGAATATCCCTTACATTGGTGGTCAGTAGGAAGAATGTTCCTTACATTGGTGGTCAGTGGGAAGAATGTTCCTTACATAGGTGATCAGTGGGAAGAATGTCCCTTACATTGGTGGTCAGTGGGAAGAATGTTCCTTACATAGGTGATCAGTGGGAAGAATGTCCCTTACATTGGTGCTCAGTGGGAAGAATGTTCCTTACATTGGTGATCAGTGAGAAGAATGCTCCTTACATTGGTGGTCAGTGGGAAGAATGTTCCTTACATTGGTGGTCAGTGAGAAGAATGTTCCTTACATTGGTGGTCAGTGAGAAGAATGTTCCTTACATTGGTGATCAGTGGGAACTAAGGAGTAAACTGATTTTAAGTCTAGCTGATATTTTATTGTATGTCTCAGAGCAGGTAGAGAGCAAAATTGCATGGGGGCCCCCAAGATTTTTTTTGCCCAGGGTCCAATCAACACTGCTTTTTACAGTCCCTTATTTGTACCTTCAAAAAACTGAGCTTGTGGGGTAGGGGGGCCATGACTTATCCTGCCTCTTGCAATATAGTGCCTGGTGCCTAAGTTACAATTGGGGAAGAGTAGTTAAAATATAACTAGTCCTTTTGTAAAAAAATAAAATAAAATGCTAGAATTCGCTAAGCCCACTCAGTGATCGCTGCGTGTGTGTGTTTTTTTTAATGGAATTGGGGGGGGGGGTGGAATTTACTTAATTTAGAAGGTTTTAAACTCCAGTGTTGTTCATGTCTGTTGTGCATGATCATCCCTTTTTTTTGGTGTGTGTGTGCGCATGTTAAACAGTTGATGTTGTTAAAATGTTATAAAGGGTAGTAAAATTGTACTGGATAAACCAACATTGATAAATCCACCACAATCTGCTTGCAAGTAGAGAGAAGCAGCTACTGTCAATCATTGCTGTGGTGTTAAATAGGCTGAACCTGAGACTGGACATGTCAGCATGCTATACATTGGCATGTTGTGAATATCTGTAAAATGCTGCTGCTTCATACAGACCTTGAAAAAAAGGTGGTTGTTGTCACTCTATTAATGGAAGTTGTGCTGGACATTGTAGAGGTCACGGTAGTAGCTGTGCCCGCAGATATGGCACATACATATGTATACTGTATTGCTAAAACCCGACCAATGTAACACTTACGCCCGCTCTCCGTCCCCGCCCCTCTGTCTGCCTGCTCTCCACCCCCGCCCCTCTGTCTGCCCGCTCTCCATCTCCGCCTCTCTCCACCCACCACAGCTCTCTCAGCCTGCTATCCGTCCCCGCCCCTCTGTCCACCCGCCCCTCTGTCCGCCCGCTCTCCATCCCCGCCTCTCTCCGCCAACCACAGCTCTCTCAGCTCGCTCTCTGTTCCCACCCCTATCTCCGCTCGGTCACCGCCCAGCTCTCTGCCCGCTCTCCGATAAAAAGTATCGGACTGGGCATCGGTAGCATTTGCGCGAGTACAAGTACTAGCGCAAATGCTCAGTATCGGTCCGATACCGATACTAGTATCGGTATCGGGACAACCCTAGTTTTGACCGGTTAGGAATCCATCGGTTAAATTTAAAGCAAGTTGGTTAAATGGTAAAATAACCTATGGGGCCCACACGATCAGTTTTGACTGATGAAAATTGTCCATCAGACCGATGTCCTCTGTTTAACCTATCGTGTGTACAGCTTAGTGAATGTGGTGATGCTGTGCTGACTTCCAATCATGAGTGCAAAAATCCATGTTTTCATTTTCCTTACACGTGATTGGGTTTTCTTTTTAAACTGAATTTCAATTTGTTTCACCTAAATCACAAACCCCTTCAATCTTTCTCTGATGCTTTAATATCCATTGTGCTGTTCATGTTGTCCCCATTATTTAGAAGAGAAAAAAATTGGTAAGGCAGGGTAAGGTAGCAAAGTGGTTGTCCAGTTTTTAATGTGAATAGGGAAAGATGAAACAAAGAGCTACTTTCCATTCTGGATGAAACAAAGAGTTACCCAAACTCCAATCCATGCAAAAACAGAAGCTATCTACCTAGATAAGATCTCGAAATTTGAAACTATATGGAAGCCATGGACAGAACATTTCCTACCACCAGGGTTTGATACCTCGTTATTACTCCCTTAACCCCCCAGAATATACTACACATAATATTTAGTTCACTGGATACCCCTTAGACAGAGACCCCCCCCCTCCCTTTGGAGACATATCTTAGGCCTTGTACACACGATGTAATTTATCCGATGGAAACGGTCTGACGGACCGTTTCCATCGGATATGTCCGCCGGGCTGTTTGATCCAGGGGCTGTACACACCATCGGATCAAATTCCCCGCCGGCGGACAGCGTGGTGACGTTGACGCCGCCACGTCACCGCACCAGGAAGTAAAACACTTCCGCGCGAATGCATCGGATCCATTCACAGGATACGACGCATGTGCGGGCAGATATGTCCGCAGGTTAGGCGTACTAACCAGCAGACATATCCGACGGGCAGCTCTCCGGCGTAAAAATTTCAAAGCATGCTTTGAAACTTTTCCGCCGGAGGAATCAGTCCAAAACTGTCCGTTTGCCCCTACAGACGAGCGGATTTTTCGGCTGAAATGGTGCGTCGGACCATTTTCAGCGGATAAATTCCCTCGTGTGTACGAGGCCTCACTCTCCTTTCTTTTCCATTCTTCTTTTCTGATTATTTACGTCAACGTATATTTCTATATGTATTAGTTTACATTTTTTTTATGTGTAACACATGAGATAGTTAGGATTACTATCTACAGCTCCAGATAAAGCCAAGCCATATTGCCGGAACTTGGCCCTAGAAAAATGACCTACTGTATTTCCCCCTTGCTGTACTATGTCTCCCTTATTTACAGTAGGATTAATCTAACAATATTAACTTCAAAATTTATATTTATCACAGTTTGCATTTTAGACAACGGTTTTATTACCCTAAGTATATATGTTGCTTAAAATATAACTTTGATAAAGATCTGTTATATACTTTTACGCTACATTTAAACAGTAGTTTAAATATATGATATGATACACGAGAAACTTCATCATTATTATACCAATTTTATCCTTTAATTTCATTCATTTATGAATTGTATAACCAAGAATGTTGTTATCTCAAAACTTATGTTATTTCTTGTAAATGGAAAATAAAAATATTTGGAACAAATAGGGAAAGATGTTCCTAGTTTTTTCTTTTGTATCTATAGAAGAAATTCAAGTAAAATAATCTATTTTAATAAAGTTGTAGAGATATGTTCAATTAATGGATCTTGGATCTGAAATTATAATTTAAAGGCTAACTTTAGTGTACATCATAGAAAGATTTGGGGGCATAAGGTCATTTGCCACACTGAAAAAAGAAGCATATTTTTACTAATCCTAATGACAAAATTAAACAGAATTAAAACAGACTTTATTCAACTCACTCCTTCCAGACAGTTACATAAATGAAGTATAAGGCAGCCTGGACAGAAGAATAATAAGAATAAAACAGTAAAGACCATATCCGTGACACCATCTCAAGCAATTAAGACTTAAGCCCCGAACAGCGTTACCAAAGCAGACATTTTACATAGAAACTTGGCCTTTCACTTCATATAGGCAGAGAATCATACAATCATAGTGGAAACTTGGAAGACACATTCATTGTTAATAAAAACCAGAAATTTAATTTTGAGATCCTAATCATATAGAAATATATTACTGAGACATTGCAGGGTTTCCTCATGTGTATTACATTTTTGGCCATCCAACTGAGTTATTGAAGTTGACTATGTTATTGTTGCCAGTATGTTATGAAGTATATATTGAAAAATGTCAGCTTTGCTTTCTTAGATGAATGGAAATGCAAATTTACCATTCATGGGTATAATACTAAAACATCTAATGTTCACTACCGCGAATGCGCGTGGTAGCTGCTGCTCACAGCACAGGGCTCGGAAAGAATGGCACCCATGGCCATTTCTTCAGAGCGCTTGTGCCAGTGATGTCACTGGCTGCATGTATTGTAGATATCTCCTAAATGGAACACATTTAGGAGATGTTTACACTACCTATAGGCAAGCCTTATTATAGGCTTACCTATAGGTAAATGTCTGCAGAGAAAGTTTACTTCCTCTTTAACCACTTGCCGCTGCACTGTAGGGGAATCGAAGTGTGGCCGGTGGCTGTGATGACAGAACAGGTGACGTGTGTGTAAACACACAAATCCCTGTTCTGTGAGGAGAGGAGAGACAGATCGTGTGTTCCTACTAGCTAGGCAACGATCTGTCTTCTCCTCTAGTCAGTTCTTTCCCCCTGCAGTTATAACAAACACTAAGGGAACACAGGTAACCCCTTGAGTGCCTCCTAGTGTTAACCCCTTCCCTGCCAGTGACATTTATACAGTAATCAGTGCATTTTTATGGCACTGATCGCTGTGTAAATGTAAATCGGTTTGCTGCAATGTCACAGACATGATAACAATCACAGATCACCGCCATTACTAAAGAAAAAGAAAAATTGCGCCAACTAAAAAGAAACACTTAAGTCCATAAAATAGGTGAATAAAGTCCAAAAAAACTTTGTAAGTTCTGTACAAACAGCACCCAAGTGTAGTTTAGAAAACTCGTGAACCACCACCACATGAACTGAGGCTTACCAGAAATAAGCTCAATATGAGCATATAATTAGATCCAAAGCAGGATATCCCAGAGGTAGGTATCACAACTTATCCGGAGTCTTGTCTCACACCAAACACAGCTGATCACGGGATCCACACTAGACTATGGCCAGGATACAGCGTTGGATACTCGCCAGCAATGGTATCATGCAGGGCAGCGGTAAACCATATGTAAGGAAGGATACCGCAACATAGTGTAGTACCAAAATATAATTTATTAAAAGATTAAAAATGGCTACTTACACAAGGATGTGCAAATCGAGCAATGTAAATTAATGCCGGCCGGCATCGAACAGGAGCCCTGCCTCCTAACGCAAACGCGGTGACGTCACTGCACGCCGTCGACCCAGGCGCGTTTTGTCATATGTTGATGTTCTCAATGGGGATGGGTTCTGCAGTGATTCACCGCTATAAATACCCAAGCCTCGCTTTGGTCACCAGGAACCGGAAAAGCTGAAACCTCCATTTTGGATTTGGGAATCGAATACAACCGTGTTAACTGCGAACAGGAGTCGTAAATGTGATCGAACACTACTTATTAAAAGTTAGTGTAAGTTGCTACGTTAAAATCAAACCTAGATCTCACCAGAGGAATAGATTTTAATATTTAAAATAATAATAATAAGACCAAAAATGTGAAATAAATGTGAATAATCGCGATCGTAGCCGGGCTACTACGTAGGTCCCCTAATAGGGAATTGGGTGAACTACACCCTATTGGAAAAAAGAAAAAATAATAAAAAATATATTGAAAAAATATTTAATTGATTTAAAAGTGTCATTGATCTAGAAAAAAAACCTTTCAAGGAATATATGTGAACTAATAAAGATGAAAGTCCCTAGTGGAGAGACGTGGAATTGCACCATAAAAACCCTATTAGTGAAACATAATTAGAAAAAATTAGAAAAAATATGAAAATTGAATAAAAATTGTATAAACTATTTATAAGTGCTTCGTTGGTTACAAAAAGTGTTCTACATAGGTACTGAGTATCCAACCACTACTCCCAAACGCCACTATATTGGGACCAGAACACACCCTAAGTGAATGGCCAAAAAAGGCAATATTATGTATAGAACTGTATGACACAATGCACATACACAATATTTGGGAAATAAAAAAGTATTTATAAAAAATATATAATAAATATACATAAAAATATACTTCCATCCTGGTGTACCAAACTGAAGCTTTTACGCACATATATACCTGATACATGGCATAAACCATCAAGCATTGTTAATAAAAGCATTTACATTGGTATCAATATTTAACCCATATGGCATATAACATTTAATACGATGAATCCAAGACATTTCCAACTTGGAGATTTCTCTCACTAGACAGCTACCCCTCCAATTGGGCTTGTACTTATCTATGCCCAAAAACAATGTGTTGGATGGATTCTTATTATGCTTCAAGAGGTAATGTTTAGATACCAAATGATTTTTAAAGCATGTAAGTATGTTAGTGATGTGTTCATTTAAACGAACCTGTAACGGTCGTTTGGTCCTGCCCACATACTGAAGCCCACACGGGCACTGGAGCAAATAAACAACACCAGTAGTTCCACAGGTTATAAATGGCTTTATACAGTGTTCTTTCCTAGTAACAGTGGAGACAAATGTGGTAGTGCGTCTATCTCCACATGAATTATTAGAACACACTCTACAGTGTCTGCACTGATAGAACCCTGTTAATTGATCGCCATTACTAGTAAAAATATAATAATAATAATAAAAATGCCATAAATTGTTCCCATAGTTTGTAGACGCTATAACTTTTGTGAAAATCAATCAATATACGCCTATTCCAATCTTTATTACCAAAAATATGTAGAAGAATATATATAGACCAAAACTGATGAAGAGATTTGAATCTTAAAAACATTTTTGGGGATATTTATTGTAGCAAAATGTAAAAATTATTGTTTTTCAAAATTGTCGCTCTTTTTTTGTTTATAGCGCAAACAATTAAAATCGCAGAGGTGATCAAATACCTCTAAAAGAAAGCTCTATTTGTGTGAAAAAAAGGATGTCAATTTTGTTTGGGTACAGCATCGCACGACCGCGCAATTGTCAGTTAAAGCAACACAGTGATGTATTGCAAAAAATGGTCCGGTCAGGAAGGGGGTAAATTCTTCCGGGGCTGAAGTGGTTAAAGAACACCTAGTAAGCCTAACATCCAGGTTATTGTTCAGGCACCTTTTGTGACACCGTGACAACACTCTTTAAACTTTGCTTCTGCATTGTCACCCTGTCACGTGCATCCCTGATCGATACTTGTTAGTGACAACACATTGCACAGGCAAAATCTACTGTTGTCACTATCAGGAAGCTGGTCCAGACCACTGAACAGATAAAGCTTATTATTATAAATCCATTTATTTCAAGCTGCATACTGCTGTTGAAAAACTGTTGGCCTTCATTAGTACAGTGCATGGAAAATGACTACTATGGATAAGAGCTTGTGCATAAATAAGAACGTATAACCAGACAGGTTATGTTAGGTGGCTTTAAAGGAACCAAAAAAGTCCTCCATTACAATAAATCAGTGCTATTTCTGTTTTGTTCTTTTAATTCCACCTCACCATAACCTGTTTCATTATAAATTTTCTCTGGAAAACTGTAGTAACATTATCATTACCTAAAGTGAAAAGCAACATCTATGGCATTTTGAGCAACATCTATGGCATTTTGAATGAATATGCAGTTTCACAGGATAAGTGAATTAAAAGATTGTAATCACATGATGTGTTACCATTCTAAATTGCTCATTTAACCCCTTGGAGCTGGCGCCTCCCGATCCTTTATGGAGTTTAGGATGCCAGGAGGCGGGATTTATGATCATGTGATTGGCTGACACGGTGGTCAAACGATCAGAAAGCTTGCGATTGGGAGATTTCCGTTAGCCGCTGGTAACAGGGCCTGCGCTCTCGGCACATCTGTATTTTCAAATATGCGGCCCCTCGAAACCAAGGCCCACCCACCAAGAGGCTACATATTTGCACGTGGCTGGCCCCAAGAGGTTAAAAATGAATTCCAGCTTGAACAATACTCACAAAGGATATAAATCCACCTTGTGAACACCAAGTGCTTATAATATCTTATAAGAGTAGAAGTGACATTATCCCTACACTGCATACATCCTGTGAAGAGAGCAGAGATATAGAATAAAAGCTCCATCCGCTATAGGCTTCCCATAGAAAACTAGAAAACTATGGTGGTGCAGGGGGCAGATAAAAGACCAGTCACTCTGCACAAGTAGAAAGAACATCAGTGACCAGTCTTTCTCACAGAAAACTCTTGAACAGAGACAAGGTTTCACAGTGGTTTCTTGGACAGATCTTGGATAAATACACAAAACACACCAAGATTTAGGAAGAATGCACACGACTCTTGTTTTTGGACAGTATTTGCTTATTGTGGGGTTCAGCTTTAAAGAACTAACAAAGCTGTTAAAAACTGTACATGGAAATGATGATGGATATCATTTCATTTTACAAACAAGTTTAAATTGACATGGCACATTTCAGTAAGGGTTATTGACAGAAACCGATGCTCAACAAGTTATGTAAACTTACATGCAAGAATCTTCAAGCGCGTGCTCTGCCAGCAACCTTAATGTGAACAAGTTCAATTCATAATGAAAATAGTTCTAAATATATATTGTTACTAGAGTAAAAATAAATGTATATGAAGATGCCTGTACTAAACTTTCAAAGTCAAGGCTGAAGTGCAGTTTATAGGTTTTTGTGGTTAACCAGAACCTTTTTTTTGGAAAAAAATTATCTTGACACTTGGAAAGTTCTAAGTGTGGGTGGCGTGGGAAATATTTGACTGGGAAAGCAATTTGTCACTTCAAATCGCATTCAAATATGGAGTAATGGTTTGGCATTGTGTAGTGAAGGAAAGGGCAGATCATGACAAAGAGAATGCAAGCTACATTATTGAAAGGATTCACTGGAAAATTAGTGCATACTCATTCCAAGTAGACCTTGATTATATTATTTTTGTGTCTAAATAAAATCCCTATGGCTCTACACCCTAAAACACATGGAGTCATTGGTTACTTTATCAAATTACCAATATACAAAACCTCTTTTTATGACTACTACAGGTATAAATATATATATATATATAAAATCAATCATGAAAACAAAAAAAATTTGACCCGATATAAAGTATATTACCAATTAGAGGGCCTTCTGATTCCTCCTGTATTGACTTGTATTGTAACTGTACTGTTTGCCCTAACATTGCAAAGTGCTGTGCAAACTGTTGGTGCTATATAAATCCTTTATAATAATATTCACACATAGGGCATAAAAAACTTTGAAACCCCTTTAAACATGTCTCTGCCCTATTTACTGTATAAACATACAATGATGTAACATGTACCAATTTCTTATTTCTCATTTACCATTGGGTATACTAATAAACAGATATTTTGTTTGAATAATTTTCTAGTATTATCATATAAAAAGAAATCAAAATGCTATACATTGACTTTCAGCCATTTGAACATTTGCCTGATTAGCATCTCAAATATGTCCCACTGGTTCCCACAGTAATTATTGATATTATTAATAAAAATTAATCCTTTACCTCAAGTTGGGAAAAGCAAGGATTTTGTCTAAATATAATTTTTTTTAACCACTTTAGCCCCGGACCATATTGCTGTCCAAAGACCAGAGCACTTTTTGTGATTCGGCACTGCGTCGCTTTAACTGACAATTGCGCGGTCGTGCAACGTGGCTCCCAAACAAAATTGGCGTCCTTTTTTTCCCACAAATAGAGCTTTCTTTTTGTGGTATTTGATCATCTCTGCGGTTTTTATTTTTTGCGCTATAAACAAAAATAGAGTGACTATTTTGAAAAGAATGTAATATTTTTTACATTTTGCTATAATAAATATCCCCAAAAAAGATATAAAAAACATTTTTTTTCCTCAGTTTAGGCCGATACGTATTCTTCTACATATGTTTCGTAAAAAAAAATCGCAATTAGCGTTTATTGATTGGTTTGCGCAAAATTTATAGCGTTTACAAAAAAGGCGGTAGTTTTATGGCATTTTTATTAATATTTTTTTTTACTAGTAATGGCGGCGATCAGCGTTTTTTTTCGGTACTGCGATATTATGGCGGACACATCGGACACTTTTGACACATTTTTGGGACCATTGGCATTTTTATAGCGATCAATGCTATAAAAATGCATTGGATTACTATAAAAATGCAATTGGCAGTGAAGGGGTTAACACTAGGGGGCAGGGAAGGGGTTAAGTGTGTTCCTATTTGTGTTCTAACTGTATGGGGGGGGTGGACTCACTAGGGGGAATCACTGATCTTCCCCCTGATCTTTCCCCCGCTGACAGGAAAGAGCGCTGTGTGTTTACACTCACAGCTCTCATTCCCCGCTCTGTAACAAACGAGCACGCATGCCTGGTGGCGATCGCGCCCCCCGGGCACGCGCGCGGGACTCGGGGGCGAGCAAGGGGCGCACGGTCCGCCGGCGGCGCGCACGCGCCCCCTAGCGGCCGCGGAAGTACCGACGTAGAGCTACGGGCTCTCGCCCAGGAGAGCCGACCTGTCGCCGTAGAACCACGGCGGCTGGTCGGCTAGTGGTTAAACACAACACATGTTTTCAACACTTGACTGACAAATCTGCCAAATTACCTTCACTTAAAGCGTAACTCCACTTTTGTTGAGAAAAAAACATTCCCCTCTGGGTGATCATTGAACATTATAAGGATTTTAACAAAATTTGTTGCAGATTTCAACCTTTTGTTCTTCTGAAGAAATCCCTGTGTGTTTGTTTGTGTCCATGTTTCAGAGTGAGTCTAATCCATAAATATCAGCTGTGCACCTGCAGGGCTCTAATAAGGAAAGCTTCTGGGCCTGCATCCCTTTAGACATGATTTCCTATTTGAAGTATTACACCAAAAATTTAATTTTTGTTGCAGGGGATGCCTGAAAACTGACTTTTATCTTTTGGGCAGACTTCTGTTATAATTGGTGATCCAATCAAACAAGCAGGAAATGGTGTTTCTGAAAGGCATGTACACAAAACCTCCAGGGAGCCATATTACATTATATTTTCAGAAAATACAGAGCTGCAGATTGAAAAGGAAACTGAAAAATTAATAACCACTTCCAGAGCGCTATACGACTATATACGGCCACACTTTAACCACTTAAGACCCGGACCAATACGCTGGTAAATGACCCAAGGTGTTTTTGCGATTCGGCACTGCGTCGCTTTAACAGTCAATTGCGCGGTCGTGCGACATGGCTCCCAAACAAAATTTGCGTCATTTTCTTCCCACAAATAGAGCTTTCTTTCGGTGGTATTTGATCGCCTCTGCGATTTTTATTTTTTGCGCTATAAACTAAAATAGAGCCACAATTTTGAAAAAAAACACAATTTTTTTACTTTTTGTTATAAAAAAAATCAAATAAACTAAATTTTAGTAAAACATTTAGGCTAAAATTAATTCAGCCACATGTCTTTAGTAAAAAAAAAAATCGCAATAAAAAAAAATGGCTACCTAGCGGGAACAGCGACACTAATACAGCGATCAGAAAAATGATCGCTTAGTGATGCTGGCAATAGGGAGTGAAAGGGTTAACTAGGGCGGTGATCAGGGGTTAAAACTTTATTAGGGGGGGTGGGGGGGCTATCCTGAACCTAACACTAACTGTTTTTTACACTGCCTGTCACACTGACACTAAATGCAGTGATTAGATCACTGCATTCAGTGACACTGTGACAGGGGGGTGGGGGGGGCGATCACAAGGGGGTTAATTTGCCTATGTGAGTGTGTGTCAGTGTTGTGTTGGTGCACACTTACTTGTGATGTCTTCTCTCATCAGCAGCGCTGGGAAACAGCGCTGCGATGAGAGATTACATCTTTTCCTCCTTCCTGGGTAAACACAGGAGGTGGAACTTACACGATGGGAGCGCACTCCCATTGGCTGGGAGCGATCGCGGGGGGGGCGGAAATCACGGACATCCGCCCGCTCGTCGGCGATCGCTCCCAGAGGCAGGGGGACCCCCGCACGCCGCGGAGGGGGTCCCGATGGGACCCCCGAACCGCACGAAGGCGGGGACGTAAATTTACACCCTTGTGCCTGTACGAGCCATTCTGTGGCCGTATATGTGCGTGCGGGGGTCCTTAAGTGGTTAAAGATGGATATCTTGGTAACGGCAGCAGCGGTCCTGTAAAACATAACGGTGGTTCTCTCGCAGCTGATTTGCCACGAGATCGCCGGTAAGTACAAATAAAAAAATGCTTCTTTTGAAGTCCCGACTGTCCTGATTTGGACAAAGCATTGTGCAACATAATATATAACAGACAGCATTATATAATTAGGTTATATAAAAATTATGAATTCATGTTTTAGATTAATAATAGGCACTGAAAAATTTCACGAAAAACAAAAGTTCGTTTTTTTAATTTATAGAGGTAATATGCAGACCTTATTTATTTTAGAGATATTTATGGAAATTTTTAGGACATTATATGACTTTTTTCTACAGAATACTTTAATATACTGTATTCTATTTTCTATTCACTGTCAACAATTTAATTTTCCAATGCAAAATCAACTCAAGTCATAAATGCTGAAGTCATGATAATACAATTATTAAGGCTAAATAAAACAGCTGGCTATTTTTATTTTACAATAAAAAATATATAATTATAGCCTCGCTTCTTGCAGACAGAGCAGCAACTAAAATACATCCCACAGAATTAAACACACGTTGTGCGTTTGAAAAAAGGCTCAAACTGAACTGATTACCAGAGCTGAAATTTGATTTATACCAGATCCTCAAGTATCAACACAGCTTTCACTCCAACATGTTGTCATATCCTGTTTTCAATGTCTTTAGGGTTGAAATGAATTCTCCAAACAGTGTACAGACAAGTTTAATGTTTGAAAGCAGTTTAACAGGAGTTCTAGTGAAAAAGAGAAAAAAATGCATAATAAGCTTATTGAAACAATTTTGCTGACAATTATATTTTCCTACTGTGTCATTTAATACAGTGAAGTCAACTAAGTGCACAAAAGTCTAGAGCGCTCATGAAAAAGTTAAGCAACAATTAAAGGCTAGATTCTGAACTGCATATTGTTGTCGATTAAGAGACATTAAAAAATAAGCATTTTTAGCAAAAACAGTTAATTACATAGAGACCATCCTGTTCTTTTTTTTTTATAAATCTTCCAGTTGAAATCAGATAAATGCATTCCAGGTGCATCAAAATAAAAGGTGTGCAAAGTCTTTTAGTTTGGTTTCTCAAAGAATAAAGGCCGGTCATACATAGTTCGAATCTTGGCGGGTTCCTGCTGAATCCGCCAAGATTCGAATCTTTAATGGGCAGGCTGAATGTACCAAGTTGATGGATCGATCGATCAACTTGGGTATAACTAGCCTTTAAGGTTCACTTGCGATTAATACAAGCAGCTGCTATAGCTGCTAAAAATAATCACTCTCTTCTCCTGGTGGGGACTGCTTCCCTCATCTACTCCCACCCCCCTCTGGGAGAAGACAATTGCTTGGCAGGAGGGATTCCCTTGTCAACACTGTGTTGATGGGGGAATTGTGTGAATCTCTTTCCTGCAACCCGTGGTTGCAGAAAAGAAGTTTGCACTGTCTATGGCTTGCCTTACCTCTGTTTCATTGCACTGACTCCAGTAAGGTCCATCTCTGCTGCCAGAATCTTCTCTCTTTTGGGGGCCGGTCTTTAGCTGCCTTGATTGGCTGGCATGGTATAACATCACTCCCACACATGCATAGGAGCAGTGGCGGCTGGTGCTAAACCTTTTTTAGAGGGGCGGCAAACCCCCCCGGGTCCGCCCAGACTCAGCCTTTACACGGTGACTCTGCCCCTGCACTCACCCCTCAATGGCTTCCACAGGTTTCTCAGCTTCCTCGGCTTCTCCTCCCAGCCAACCTGATCCACCTCCTGTCCTGATTGGCTAAGAGGAGAAGCCAGAAGACAATAGCGAATATTATTTTGTTATTGTCACAAGTGGGTGGGTTCGGGGCACAGTTGAGATGTAGTAAGACGAAAGCAATGTCACAACGTCATTTGCAGCCAAAGGCGCCATTTAAAAAAAATCCAAAGTATTCAAAATTGCCGATCTTAGCATTTTGAATACTTTCAAGTGCGTTGGAGCACTCTACAAAATATGAATGAAATCAAAGATCGATAATGCAAAAGGAAACACAGATTTGCAAATTTTTTTTTTATGTTTTTTAAACTTTCGGTCCGCTAAAACGTTATCAATGGCAAGCACAAAAGCCTATGTTGTGCCTGTGCACTCCCACCAGTTGAGTTTAGGAAGTTATTCTTTACAGTAGAGCCCAGTACACAGGATTAGAATTTCTGATGGAAAAAGTCAGACAGACTTTTTCCATCGGAAATTCCGACCGTGTGTATGCCCCATCGGAGTAATTCCATCGGAAAATCCAATGAATTCCATCAGAGTTTACATAGAGAACATGTTCTATTTTATCCCGATGGAATTCTGTCAGAATTCCGATGTGAATTTCGTCGGACAAAGGTCCGGTCGTATGTACAGGGCATAAGAGTTAAGCTGTGGAACTATTTACTGCATAATGTAGTAATAGCATAAACAATAATGGAGTTTGATAAGAAGAACTAGTGATTTATAGTGTCATCGGATTCTTTGACATTATTAAATCAGGCCTCCAGCACTTTACTAGTTTTCCAATAGTAAATGGATTTTGTGACCTTTTTTCTTATAATGTCAAATAATATTTTAGTACATTCTATAATTATTAGTCAGACAAATGTTATAATTTTATAGATATATGAAGATGTTTATATGACACAGTATTTGGCTGTGAACTGAATTTTCTGGTTCCTTTCTCTGGTACACACTCTCCAAAAATGCATTTGGAAATTGAACAGTTTGGCAGTGACAGGAAGCGTTTTTGTTGAGCCTAAAGATTGGTTGTAAAAGATTCTTCAAAGTGTAATTATATTTACTACTGTATACACCATGTATGAAAATATTAGTTGCATATAAAGTATGGAGGGGTGCCCAATAATGTTCTATAATCCATCCCCTTAGGCCGCGTACACACAAGCAGACAGATTTGTTCAAATCGGTCGGGCCGACCGATTTGAACAAATCTGTCTGCTGGGGACATATTGGTTTAATCGTGTAAAACACTTCCGCGCATGCGTCGAAACCATTCGGCGCGTGTGCGAGAAGACATGTCTGCTGGTTAGCGTACTACCAGCAGACATGTCGGGCGGACGGGTTCCCACCCGACAGATTTCAAAGCATGCTTTAAAATCTGTCGGGTGGCCAAATCCGTCGGCTCGACTGTACACACGGTCAAATTTGTCTGCTGGGATGGTCGGGGGAACCGTTTCCAGCAGATAGATTTGATCGCGTGTACGCGGCCTGAGAGTTAGTCTGAAAACTTAAAATCCAAGAGTATAATTAGCACACCCTGGGTGTGCTAATTATGCTTTTTGAGTATTGTTTAAGGCTCGGTTCACACCCAATGCCGATGCAGCTCCCAGCAGGGGTCCATGGAGTCCTGGTTTACCCGAATTTTGGGCTGAATTTGGACCTGAAATGGACCAAAAGACACACAGGGCTCCTGTGCAAATTTGGAGCCATATCAGAGAGATATGTAAATAGAGAGCCGGTCACAATCTCCTGCTATTGCGAATTGGATTTGGGGATCCCGCATCCAATTGACAATAGTGTGAACCCCGGCCTTAAGGTTTTTACATCCCCCCATGATTGGAACTGCCCTGAATAAAAGTGGCTGACTTTTATTCACATTTTTCAACATGTTCAATACTTTTCTTGTGTTGAAAATTGAATATTCTAATTTCTGTAAACGAGTCCAGAAGAGGATGCCCACATCCAGTACTTTTCTTATTGACTTTAATAACTATTGAACAACAGATTGGGCCAGTCACACACCCCACTGTTCATATTAATAAATGAAGATTAGACAAGTGAAAATAGTTTTTTTGTGTAGTAGATTTACTCTATTAATTATGTTTTTTTTTGTTTTTTTTATCTCAGTAGGTTAATTATAATCCTTAACAAAATGCAATTTTTCTGTTGCAAGAATTATATGTTATGCATTTCCAAGTATCTTTCTACAAAGTCATATAAAAGACGATAAATTGTGTAGCTTATTTTTTAGCTTGTAACTGGCTACTGGATGTAGCTGTAAATTACACATGTATGGTAGAATAATAAATCAAGTTTAATCTGAAACATTTGTCTACTTTCCATGAGTGATACTACCAATTAGCAATTAAGGAAATACAGGTGATAAATGGTGCCCGACACACACAGTCATTACAGCTTAAGGCTATCTCAGTAGAAACTTCAAGTGGAAGTTAAACAGTGGAATAAACTTATAGGTTAGTAAAGAAACTCCATTGAAAACTTAACGATACAAAAAAAATTATGAAAGGAGCAAAAATGTATTTTCTAAAAAATGTAAAAGCTGTAAAGCAAAAGAGATTGCTGTAAAGCTGGTAATATATAGCTTATTGTGAGAATTTCTTTACAAAAACACTAAGGCCAACCACAAGTGAAAGATGATCAGCAGGCTGTCAAAAAATTAACAGATTTCCCCATCCACACTAGTCAAGTGGATGGAGGAATACTCCCTGCTGTGCCATTGTATTCTGACAGCGTTCAACAGAAGTTAACAATTAGATTGATATCTGTTGAGCGGGAATGACCCAACATGGATCAAAATTCTGCCAGTCCCTACTGAACCGGTCAAAATTTGATCTATCTATGGTGAGCTTTAATAGCATGACAAAGGCATGTAAATGTTTTCATTTAACCACTTCAGCCCCGGCCCATTTTGCTGGTCAATGACCGGGACACTTTTTGTGACTTGGCACTGCGTCGCTTTAACTGACATTGCATACGGTCATGCGATGTGGCTCCCAAACAAAATTGACGTCCTTTTTACTTTTTGCCATAATAAATACCCCCCAAAAATATATAAAGTTCCTCAGTTTAGGCCGATACGTATTCTTCTACATATTTTTTGTTAAAAAAAATCACAATAAGCGTTTATTGATTGGTTTTCACAAAAGTTATAGCATCTACAAAATAGGGGGATCGTTTTATGGCATTTTTATTAATATTTTTTTTTACTAGTAATGGCGGCGATCTGCAACCTTATGGCGGACACATTGGACACTTTTGACACATTTTTGAGATCATTGGCATTTTTATAGTGATCAGTGCTATAAAAATGCATTGATTACTGTAAAAATGTCACTGGCAGTGAAGGGGTTAACACTAGGGAGCGATCAAGGGGTTAATTATATTCCCTCATTGTGTTCTCACTGAAGGGGGGTGGGATTGACTAGGGAAAATGACAGATCGCTGTTCATACATTGTATGAACATACGATCAATCATCTCTCCCTCTGCCAGTACCGGAAGCTGTGTGTTTACACACACAGCTCCCGATTCTCGCTCTGTCACGAGCGATCGCTGGTGCCCGGCAGTCGTAATCGCGCCGCTGGGCACTCGCATCAGCACCAGGGGCGAGCAGGGGCACAATGCAAAATCACGTTATATTACTACGATGGGCGGTCAGCAAGCTGTTAACAATCTCTCACCTAGCCTATTGTTATAATATGTCCAGACGGGAGCACTGCTATCCTGGGTGGACTTCATAAGTAGTCCTCCCAGTCGTGCACCTTGTGCACATTTTAGGGTCCACCCAGCAGCGCAATTTGTGACCCCCTGTGTCCACTGGACAGCAGATCATCCTAGGTGACTGTGCATAGCACTGGTACCATATAATCGCTGTGACAAATCACAGTGATCACATATCAGTTGTTAACAATGGCTTTTTTTCATAGCCATTGTGTATTATTGTGTTGATCTCTGTGATTATGCATGGTGAACACATGGTACAAGATCAATCACAGTGCACTATGTGATAGCGGTGGCCAATCACAGCTATCACAATTGTATACAATGGCACATAAATGGATGCCATTCCCTGTTTTACAATGTAAACCTCATTGCTTATACAGTGACCATCACTGTAATAAGCAATCATAGTGTAAAAAAATCTTAACCACTTCCCGACAGCCGTACGAATATATGTGGCCGTCGGGCGGTTCTGAATCTCTGACAGGATGCATATATGCGTCCTGTGCTCTTCCTGGCCACTAGAGGACACGCGAGCGCCGCTGGCGGCGCGCGCGATCCCGCTGCATTCCTGAGATACCGATGCGCGTGCCTGGCAGCCGCGATGTCCGCCAGGCACTCGCAATCGGCGGTTACAGGGACAAGACATGGATCTCTGTGTGTAAACACAGAGATTCATGTCCTGTCAGGGGAGAGAGGAGACCGATCTGTGTCTCTTGTACATAGGGACACAGCATCGGTCACCTCCCCCAGTCACCCCCCTCCCCCCACACAGTTAGAACACACCCAGGGAATACATTTAACCCCTTCCGTGCCCCCCTAGTGTTAACCCCTTCACTGCCAGTCACATTTATACAGTAATCGGTGCATTTTTATAGCACTGATCGCAGTATAAATGTGAATGGCGCCAAAAATGTGTCAAAAGTGTCCGATGTGTCCACCGTAACATCGCAGTCCCAATAAAAATTGCAGATCGCCGCCATTACTAGTAAAAAAAATAATTATAAAAATTAATAATATTTCTGTCCCCTATTTTGTATGCACTATAACTTTTGTGCAAACCAGTCGCTTATTGCGATTTTTTTTTTTTTTACCAAAAATATGTAGAATAATACGTATCGGCCTAAACTGAGAAAAAATATATATAAAAAAAAATGGGCTATTTATTATAGTAACAAGTAAAAAATATTGACTTTCTTTCAAAACTGTCGCTCTTTTTTTGTTTATAGCGCAAAAAAATAAATACTACAGAGGTGATCAAAATACCACCAAAAGAAAGCTCTATTTGTGGGGAAAAAGGACGCCAATTTTGTTTGGGAGCCACGTCGCACGACCTCGCAATTGTCAGTTAAAGCGACGCAGTGCCAGAAGCTGAAATTTCACCTGGTCAGGAAGGGGTATAAGTGCCCAGTAAGGAAGTGGGTAATCAACTCCTCAGAGCAGTACAGTGTCACTGTGGTGAATCTGTACAGTTGTGTTGACAGTCTGTTAAACAAAATGTAAAAATAGACCCTGATCACTGCCAGACCAGCCATATAGTGACACTGTATTGCTCTGGTGAATAGTATTTAATTTCTTTGTTTTTAAAAATTGAAACAAAAAATTACAACTTCAAAAAAACTCACCATGCCTCTTACTAAATACCTTTGGGAGTCTACTTTCAAAAAATTGGTTATTTTGGGGGAATTTGTACTGTCCTGGAATTTTAGGGCCTCAAAAAATGAAATAGGAAGTCGGTACATCAGGATTGATCCATTTTCAAATATATATACTGTAACATAGGTTGTAGACTTGCTTATATAGGAAATTTTTTTTAATAAACCTAGTGGTAATTAAATACCACTAAAAGAAAGTTCTGTCTGTTGAAAAAAAAAAAAACATATTTTTTTTCCTCAATTTAGGCCAATACATATTCTTCTACATACATTTTGGTAAAAAAAATCGCAATACGCGTTTATTGATTGGTATGCGCAAAAGTTATAGCGTCTACAAAATAGGGGATAGTTTTATGGCATTTTTATTAATATTTTTTTTACTAGTAATGGTGGCATTCAGCGATTTTTATCATGACTGCGACATTATGATGGACACATCGGACACTTTTGGTGCCATTTTGGGACCATTCACATTTATACAGTGATCAGTGCTATAAAAATGCACTTATTACTGTGTAAATGTGACTGGCAGTGAAGTGGTTAACCAGTAGGGGGCTGGGAAAGGGTTAAGTGTGTCCTAGGGATGTGTTCTAACTGTAGGGGGGATGGGCTATGTGTGACACAACACTGATTACCGCTCCCGATCACAGGGAGCTGTGATCAGTGTCCTGTCACTAGGAAGAATGGGGAAACGCTTGTTTACATTAGAATTTTCCCCGTTCTTCCTCTCCATGAGACGATTGCGGGTTTCCCCAAGGACATTATATCCATGGGACCCACGGTCGAACTCACAAAGCTTGCAGCGGGCGCACGCCCACAAGCCGCGTCTTAACGGGCAACGTATGTTGATCTGCCCAGCCGCGCCATTCTGCCGACGTATAACGGTGTGAGCCAGTCGGCAAGTGATTAAAAATGCAAATATCATAAAAAAAGTGAATAATTAACCCAAACCTTCCAGCTAGATATCACATAGCCAATTACATAATCCTACGTTATGGTTGCACTACATCATCACAGCGCGTGAAGATAACTTTTTTTTCACTCTTTTTTTAGCATTAAGGGGTTTGTCTAGACCACATAAGGCACATCCAAAAACAGAACATGGTATAACTACTGTATGTAAGCAGATGGGTTAAAGGCCAAGTAGTCAGTTGACAGCATTCTGTCAATATACCAGTGACTGAAGGTAAAACGTCAATTAATCAGTTTATAATTATTATAATATAAATATAATTTACATTCCCTTCATCAAAATTGTATGTACACTTATTTTAGGCCTGCAAACTTTGGAATTTGGAATGTAAACGAAAGCTTGGAAGCTTTAAATGACAAAAATTACCTAAGCAGAGTTTTGATATAACTGTACAATCGCCTCTTTTTTAGAACAGTAACTTTCATAACTTGTCAGTTGCTCATTAGTTCTTACAGGGAGAACTTTGTCACATCCTTCAGGCAGTTACCCTACTGTTGATCCTCTTAAGTTTTCCAGTTGATGGATTGTACTCATGATACCACATGTACATCTATGCATATAAAGAACTTATTTTTCACAAAGTCAAATGTATGCAACTGTTGCAACAACTCTTGTACAATGTAAACAAAGAAAGAATAAATTATTGAATTCTGCCAGGGCTAAAAAAAAAAATTAGGAAAGCATGTTATAATAATTTATTCTCTCTTAAGTACAATATCCAGTAATGATTGTTCATAAAACAAACTGTGTTCATACCATATTTGTTTATATTTTTTTTAATAAAGGATTATTAACAGAATTGTCCTAATCATAAAGTATACAACATTTAAATTATAGGCAACACTAAATTTATTTACTATATTTACTTTTATATTCACTATATTTGCCTGACCACATTTGTTAAAAATATGTACCAAATAATGGTTTAATGACCTAGATTTTATATGACATTGCAAACAATGCCTGCTTGTTTCATGCTCTCAGATCCACTATTTTATTCCCTTGATATGTACTTACCTTGGCTGCTATAAAACAAGAATAGGACCCATGCTGTAAGCTTTATTAATTAAACACATACGTTGTTAGGTGAAAATTAGAAAATATCTGGAAATAATAATAAACCTAATAATATATATTTTTTTTTTATATATATATAATATATATTATATTATATATATATATATATATATATATAATATATATATATATATATATATATATATATATATTAGCTTATACTAAAATGTGTTTTGATTAATAATATTTTAAACACCCCGATTTATTACACCCATAACCTCCATACCCTTACAAAAGCA
>JAJQKJ010000066.1:0-65130 GCA_029574335.1 Rana kukunoris
AAAAGGGGAACTCTGTGGGACTCTAATGTTAAGGGAGAACTCTGTGGACTCTAATGTAAAAGGGGAACTCTGTGGACTCTAATGTAAAAGGGGAACTCTGTGGACTCTAATGTAAAAGGTAGAACTCTGTGGACTCTAATGTAAAAGGGTAGAACTCTGTGGACTCTGATGTAAAAGGGAGAACTGTGTGGACTCTGATGTAAAGGGAGAAACTCTGTGGACACTGATGTAAAGGGAGAACTCTGTGGACACTGATGTAAAGGGAGAACTCTGTGGACTCTGTTGTAAAGGGAGAACTCTGTGGACTCTGATGTAAAGGGAGAACTCTGTGTGGACTCTGATGTAAAGGGAGAACTCTGTGGACACTGATCTAAAAGGGAAGTCTGTGGATCCTGATGTAAAAGGGGAAGTCTGTGGACTCTGATGTAAAGGAGAACTCTGTGGACTCTGATGTAAAGGAGAACTCTGTGGACTCTGATGTAAAGGGAGAACTCTGTGGACTCTGATGTAAAGGGAGAACTCTGTGGACACTGATGTAAAGGGAGAACTCTGTGAACTGTAATGTAAAGGGAGAACTCTGTGGACTCTGATGTAAAAGGGGAAGTCTGTGGACTCTGATGTAAAAGGGGAAGTCTGTGGACTCTGATGTAAAGAGGAACTTTTATGATTAATTTCATATGGTTAGAAATGTTATTTAATAGCGACATCTATGCAAACTAAGACAAAAAAATGCTGTGCGAACGCTGAAGTGTTCGGGTTTGAAATGAACAAAAGGTGGCAACCCTGGGCATGCTGGGAGTTGTAGTTTTGCAACCGCTGGAAACACACTGTTTGGGAAATACTAATATCTGATCTTGCATCCTAACTTTTTAACTAGTCTAAAATGCAGTTAAAGATAATGAAATAACAAGTGGTGAAATTACTTACAGTAATCAGCAGTTTTTCCTCACTGGATGAAAAGTTACTCCCCACCATCTTCGCTTCGCAGGGCAGCAGTAGATTCGCAGGGCAGCACTAAATAGCAATCCGAATATACACTGGCAAAGAATCCAGGAAATGATCGCCGTTTTCGCGACCGCGTGTTGTCCGCGCGCATGCGCGGTCGAGAATTTCGCAATAAATTTCGCATTTGCGAAATTTCACGTTAGCGAAATTTCGCAATTTTTTTTTTGGATGAAATATCACGAATATTCGAAATTTACGAATATTTCTCGAATATTCTCCTATATATTCGCGAAATATTGCGAAAGCGAATATGGCGTATTCTGCTCAACACTAGTGGTTAACTCCTAAACTGCAATTGTCATTTTTCACAGTAAACAATGCATTGTTATAGCAATTTTTGCTGTGAAAATGACAATGGTCCCAAAAATGTGTCAAAATTGTCCGATGTGTCCGCCATAATGTCGCAGTCACGGAAAGAAACGCTGATCGCTGCCATTAGTAGTAAAAAAAAATATTAATAAAAATGCCATAAAACTATCCCCTATTTTGTAAACGCTATAAATTTTGTGCAAACCCAATCGTTAAACGCCTATTGCGATTTTTTTTTTTTAACAAAAATATGTAGAAGAATACGTATCGGCCTAAACTGAGAAAAAACATGTTTTTTTTATATATTTTTTGGGGGTATTTATTATAGCAAAAAGTTAAAAATATTGATTTTTTTTCAAAATTGTCGCTCTATTTTTGTTTATAGCGCAAAAAATAAAAACCGCAGAGGTGATCAAATACCACCAACAGAAAGCTCTACTTGTGGGAAGAAAAGGACCCCAATTTTGTTTGGGAGCCACGTCGCACGACCGCGCAATTGTCAGTTAAAGCGATGCAGTGCCGAATCGCAAAAACTGGCCAGGTCCTTTACCTGCATAATGGTCCGGGTTTTAAGTGGTTAAAAGTGGTTGTAAAGGTTTGATTAAAAAATAAAATTAAAATAACAAACATGTCATTCTTACTTCCTCTGTGCAGTTGGTTTTCCAGAGTGGCCCGGATCCTCCTCTACAGGGGGTCTCTCTGGGGCGCTCCTGGCCCCTCCTCTTCTCGAGTGCCCCGACCACGGAAGTGCTCTCCTTCCTGGACACCCGTGTGGGCTGCTCCGTCCGTAGACATAGACAGCAGAAATCGGCTCCGCCCCAGGCACACGTGTCATTGGATTTGATTGACAGCAGTAGCCAATGGCTGCGCTGCTACCAATCTATCCAATCAGGACACAGGCCAGAGCAGGCGTGCTCGTTCCCGTTGTGGGAATTACTGCGCTCAGTAAAGTATAAGTGGGGCTCGGGGGCTCTACTGCAGAATAGGAGGTTTTTCACCTTACTTAAAGCGGAGCTCCACCCTAATATTAAAAAAAAAAAAAAAAAAATTAAATGGAAAAAAAATAAATAAAATACTCACCCTAAATAGGCTGTTGCTATGCGGAAGTCCCGAATCTGCCCTCATGATCCGCGGTGCTGTTTTCTTCCTCCTCCTCTTCTCGGTGTCTTCTTGTGAATGGGCCGCGCTGCATTCTGGGAACTGTGTGTATCCCAGAAAGCAGCCGGACCATTCACAAAGCGCCGCGTCGCTCGCACATGCGCAGTAGGAAACGGGCAGTGAAGCCGCACGGCTTCACTGCCTGTTTCCCTGACTGTGGATGGCGGTGCCGGGATCGAGGATCGGCATCGGCGGGGGCCATCAGCGCGGGCGCCTAGGACAGGTAAGTGTCCTTATTCAAAGTCAGTAGCTACACTGTTAGTAGCTGCCGACTTTGAAAAAAAAAATGCGGGTGGAGCTCCGCTTTAATGCATAGAATGCAAGGGTTTACAACTCCATTAACCACTTACCGCCCGCCCACCGTCAAATGACACCTGGGCAGCATGGCTCTCGTTCTGAATGGACGTCATATGATTGTTGCTGGGACATGGCGCGACTCTTGAACTATGTGATCAGCTGTGACCAATCACAGATGGCCACATGTAAACACAGAGATGCTGGTTATCGGCTCTCCTCGCCTCACACTGACAGAGTGTGGGGAGAGGAGAGTCAATCCGTGGCATCTCCTCACAGGGGACAGCTAGGTATGTAATCAGGGCACTGATCACAATGAAAGCGGTGTTCCACCTGAAAAAAAATATATTTAAAAGCCAGCAGATACACATACTGCAGCAGCTGTTGGCTTTAAATAATAGGACACTTCAGTGGCGTAACTAGAACCTTCAGGGCCCCGATGCAAGAAACCATGAAGGGCCCCCCGGCCCCCGAACAGGGCTCTTTTCTCAGAGCTCGGTGGCAAAACAACAGGACCCAGTCGCAAGTGGGTGTCTGCATATAAAGGAACCGATCTCTCCATTCCCCCTGTTCTCCTCCTCTCCCTCCTGCAGGCATTCAGCAGCTGCAGGAGGAAAATGGAGAGATTGGTTCCTCTATGCCAGTGTTTCTCAATATTTTTCAAGCCAGGGCACCCTTGAAGTATACTCTTAGGTCAGTGATGGTGAACCTTGGCACCCCAGATGTTTTGGAACTGAATTTGCCATGATGCTCCACTACACTGCAGAGTGCATGAGCATTATGGGAAATGTTTACCAAAACATCTGGGGTGCCAATGTTCGCCATCACTGCCCTAGGTGAATGGGGCTGCACTGCAACCACCCTGCAACTGTGTGCATTGCATGCAGTTGCAGCATAGCGATGATGCATTTAAGGGGTTAAAACAGGCAGTCAGGAGACAAAATATTGCCTCTTTACTGGCTGTCAAATGCCTCTGAAAAGCAATTTGAGCGCAGAACGTTTTTTAGTGAAACAGCATTTTTTTTGCTGGTACTATGAACAAGCAAAAAAACATAACAAATTGGGTCCGATTGTACACATATAGGGGGTCATGTAAACACACATACATACACTGTATATATACACATACACACACACACATATATATATAAATGCACATATAAACCAGTGGTGGTTGGGGCTCAAAATGTTTGGGGAGGTGCAAGCAAACTGAAAAATTCTTAAAAAAAACTATTGCAGTCTCATTGTGCCCATCAACCGCAGCCACTGTGCCCTCAAACACATACATGCACACTTACATACATTCATACTCACATGCACACTCGCATACATACATATTCACATGCACACTCACATATATAGTCACACATACATGCACATGAGCACACACACATGCTAACACACACGGGTCGGATCAGGAGTTGGTTCACTTTACATGCTGTATCCTCATAGCAGTGAGGTAAGGGGCCACCCCATTCACTTTCTCACAGTGTGCATATTATAGAAGATACCGTCACCACATTCAGCACATATCTATTGGACTTTCACATTTTTGCATGATTGCTATATACTATATCATGAAATAAGTTATTTGTACTGCATGCATGCTTTGCACAGTTGTTTTGGCACTTTTATCATATTTAGCATTTTTGTTATTAAGGACTTGTTTGTTCTGTATTTGCACTTTACCATTGCTATAGTACTGAAACTTTTGGCTATTCTCTCCCACCAGGGATTCTTGCACATTGCACTTTGTATTACAACAGCTCAGTAACTCAAGTGTACCTCTGTTGTGAGAAGTCCTCCAGTCGCTGAGTGTCTGAGCACGTTCGTGTGTTCCCAGAGAGGGTACAGCAATGCAGCACTGAAAGGACCGCTAAGGGACCCGGACCGTGCGGTAGGCAATGGAAGTAGCTGCGCTGGGCAGGAGCCTCTGCAATGGATGTGCAGCAATTGGCGGGACAAGCCGGCGCACTCGTATGACATCAGCGGGAGCGTGGGTGTTGCCGTGGTGACAAAAAAGGACGGAAGGAGACAGGACTCAGGCACAGTAGTAATCGCTGTGGCGATTTTTCAGTGCAAAACGTGTCATTCAGTTGCCTGTCACAATGCGTCTGCTCGAGCGCTGGAAAACACTGTATACAGGGGGCCCTCGAGGGCCCCCTGCAGCAAGGGGCCCGGTCGCCATGGCGACCTCAGCACCCCTATAATTCCGCCACTGCCTGTCAACTGTAAAGGCAATTAAATCATCACCTATGGAGATTTTTAATTGCCATAGTTTGTCGCCATTACACACTTATCGTAAAAAACATCAACTTTGACATTTTCCAAAAAATTGGGGTAAATATTGTGTTTTTTTAATTTTTATTATTCATTAAAGTTTGCAAAAAATTGTGTTTGCAAAGCCGCTGCGCAAATACTGTCAAAATAAAAAAAAATCAATAATTAGAAATACCCACGCTATGGAAACAAAATCTGTAATGAAAACAAGTATAACTCTAAGGGCTGCTGATGTAGCGTAAGGTAAAAAAACAAACAAACAAAAAAAAAACAAGTGAATAAAGTGCAAAATGTTATACTCAGTGCTGCTCCAACTAAATCTATCAAACAATGAAAAGTAACTGTTCCGATATATAGTGTAACCAATAATAAAGGCTATGCAACAATATAAAGTGCTTAGTGCAAATACACCTGGTTACTTCAAATTACTGGTGCTATTTAGAGGGAGATCAGAGTGTAGTTAAACGCTGATCTGGTTAAAATTGTCAAATTGGGTCTCTGTCTCAGCTTGCCTGTGCTGTCGGCTCATTCTGTTGTGCTGGGGTGTTCTTCCCACTCCAGTGCAGTAGATGGCAGCAGTGGAGTCAAGGTTTGGGTGCTGTTCCCCAGAACCCAATCAGGAGGGTTGAGCCTCGCTGTGCATGCTGGGGGAGGGTATTTATGGGGCAGACGCCATTAGTTCTGGGTCTTCTTCAAGTGCGGCATCTACCTTTAGGGTGTCTGCACCACGGCGCCCCAGGGTTATGGCCTACCTGGCCGGGGCGTGCGTGCCACGCGGAGTTCCTGGTTCTGGGACCATATGGGTCTGGAACATTTGATTCGTGGCAGGGAGCCCAGTGATCGACTGGGTTCCCAATCCTGAAGATCCCAATTGGTATAGCTGTTCGGTGGGGAGACTATCTGAGGAGAGCCAATGAGATGCTGGTGATACAATAGGGTCTCGACAATCCACCGGGATCGAGCTATCCGGACACTGGGAGGCTGGTCATCTGCCAGTCGGTACCTGAAAGAAATTAGAAGGAGCTCCAGGTGTAATTCCACTAAGGAGGTACATCTCCATAACTACAATCAGAAGGGCCTGTGGCAGAGGTCCATCCTAGGGGGGTCTGTGACAGAGAATTTTTCTCAAAGGTTCGAGCAATACTCTGGTTGCCAACTTTACCTACTTCACCACAAGTTTATCGTTTTTTTGTCCTGCTGGGTAATAAAGAGCACAGCAAAAGACACCTGTTGCGGACATTCCTTTACTTTTGCTATATGCACCATACACCCTAGGAATTCGGAGAGCCACAAGGTAAATGTGCCACCCAAAACAAACCAGCAGCTCCTCCCGGGGGTAGTGCTACACACAGATCAAAAAAATTAAAGGAACACTTTTGTATCAGAACTCCTGGAATATTGATCGGGTCAGTTAAGTAGCAAAGGGGGAGGGGTGTAATCAGAGGGGGTTGTTAGTCAGTTTCAGCTGTTTTGCTGTTAATTGAAATTAACAACAGGTGCACTAGATGGGCAACAGTGAGACGACCTCCAAAACAGGTAAAAAGAGATGAATCTGCGCCACAGACAACTTAAATAAAAAAGTGGTGTAATAAAATAGTGGTGTGATAAAAATGAAAATGAAGTAAAAGTAAAAAGTGGCTGCCCCTACATAAAAACCCACCTGGGTGGGAGTGAATATTAAGTAAAAAATTACCTGCTATTTTTTACTTAATATGACCTCCAAAACAGGAATGTGTTTTTGCATTTGGCTAGGGTCAGTGTCACTACTGGTAGCACGAGGCAATACTTGGACCCTATATATAAAGGCTGCACAAGCAGTCCAACTCCTCCAGGATGGCACATCAATATGTGTCATTGCCAAAAGGTTTGCAGTGTCTCCCAGCACAGTCTCAAGAGCATGGAGGAGATTCCAGGAGACAGGCAGTTACTCTAGGAGAGCTGGACAGAGCCGTAGAAGGTCCTTTTTTTTCCATTAAACAAATTGTTTATTGAGTAAAGTTGCATATAGAAAACAATCAGTGATTTGTGGGTACTAGTGTTGCTCACGAATATTCGTATTGCGAATATTCGGCTCGAATATGGCATATTCGAGTATTCGCGATATATTCCGAATTTCGCGGTGAATATTCGCTATTTCGAATATTCGTATTTTTTCAATTTTTTTTTTAGAACAGATCACATCCTAGAGATCCCCATCGACGTCTAAAAGCATTGCTGGTATGATTAGAGACCTTGGGCCGAGTAGCTGCAGCGATCAATTTATATTGCCGATAAATCGCAATGCGATTATTCGGCAATAGCGATATCGCGCGATTATTTTCGAGAAATTCGCAATATTGTTTTTAGCTAAAATAACACATATATTCGATTTCAGAGTGTTACTGTCGAAATTCCGCAATAAATTTCTCATTCGCATTTTTGCGAAATTACGATAAAATATCAAGAATATTCCGAGCCAATCAGAGTGCTCCATTCCGCATTTCTCGAATATTCGCAATTATTTTGTATTGTAATATATCACGAATATTCTGAGCCAATCAGAGTGCTCCTTCCGCATTTGCCGAATATTCGCAATTATTTTGTATTGTAATATATCACGAATATTCTGAGCCAATCAGAGTGCTCCATTCCGCATTTCTCGAATATTTGCAATTATTTTGTATTATAAAATATCACGAATATTCTGAGCCAATCAGAGTGCTCCTTCCGCATTTCTCGAATATTCGCAATTATTTTGTATTGTAATATATCACGAATATTCTGAGCCAATCAGAGTGCTCCATTCCGCATTTCTCGAATATTCGCAATTATTTTGTATTATAAAATATCACGAATATTCTGAGCCAATCAGAGTGCTCCTTCCGCATTTCTCGAATATTCGCAATTATTTTGTATTGTAATATATCACGAATATTCTGAGCCAATCAGAGTGCTCCATTCCACATTTCTCGAATATTCGCAATTATTTTGTATTATAAAATATCACGAATATTCTGAGCCAATCAGAGTGCTCCATTCCGCATTTCTCGAAATTTCGCATTCGCATTCGCATTCGCAATAGCGAAAATTCGCAATCATTTCATTTCCAAAACATATCACGAATATTCGTATTTAGCGAATATATCTTGAATATTCGACTATATATTCGAGATATATCGCGAAATCGAATATGGCATATTCTGCTCAACACTAGTGGGTACATAAAATAACAAGGTTTTACATCATCAACAGTGTCATAGAGCATGAGCAATACAGTTATTACCAGTCTGGCATCCACAACACAATGACACATCTGTCCCCGTCTAAGGGCTCGCAGACCGCAATCTAGGATAATGAATAGGTAGGTGAGAAATGAAGTGTGTTTCGGGGAGTCATGAGCGGGGCGAGGTTAATTACAGGTTTCAGACTCATTCAGCCATCTATCCCAGATTTGATAGTATTTGTCTGGGCAGGCTCTGTTAATATACACACATTTCTTGTAAGGTAAGGTCATATTTATTTCTGTTTCCATTCTGAGAAAGTGGGGGGGGAGCTGTCTTATCCATTTGCGAGCTATGATCTTCCTGACAGAGAGCCGTAGAAGGTCCTTAACCCATCAGCAGGACCGGTATCTGCTCCTTTGTACAAGGAGGAACAGGATGAGCACTGCCATAGCCCTACAAAATGACCTCCAGCAGGCCACTGGTATGAATTCCTCTGACCAAACAATCAGAAACAGACTCCATGGGGGTGGCCTGAGGGCCCGACGTCCTCTAGTGCGCTCTGTGCTCACTGCCGGACACTGTGGAGCTTGATTGGCATTTTCCATTGAACACCAGAATTGGCAGGTCTGCCACTGGTGCCCCATGCTTTTCACAGATTAGAGCAGGTTCACCCTGAGCATATGTGACAGACGTGAAAGGGTCTGGAGAAGCTATGGATGAACTTTATGCTGCCTGTAACATCGTTCGGCATGACGGGTTTGGTGGTGGGTCAGTGATGGTCTGGGGAGGCATATCCATGGAGGGACGCATAGACCTCTACAGGCTACACAATGGCACCCTGACTGCCATTAGGTATCGGGATGAAATCCTTGGACCCATTGTCAGACCCTACGCTGGTGCAGTGGGTTCTGGGTTCCTCCTGGTGCACGACAATGCCCGACCTCATGTGGCGAGAGCATGCAGCCAGTTCTTGGAGGATGAAGAAATTGATACCATTGAATGGCCCCCACGCTCACCTGACCTAAATCCAAAAGAACACCTCTGGGACATTATGTTTCGGTCCATCCAGTGCTGTCAGGTTGCACCTTAGTCTGTTCAGGAGCTCAGTGATGGTCTGGTCCAGATCTGGGAGGAAATACCCCAGGACACCATCCGTCGTCTCATTAGGAGCATGCCCTTATGTTGTCAGGCATGCATACAAGCACTTGGGGGCCATACAAACTACTGAGCACCATTTTTAGTTGTTGCAATGAAATTTCAGCAAAACAGACTAGCTTGTACGGTTTAGGAGATATTCCCCCCGCAATGCGCCGCTGATTGCAGCGGCGCATGCGCGGCAGGGATCCTCGGTGAAAGGACCGGCAGCTGCCGGACCTTGCCAAATTGAAGTCTCCAGCGTAACATCATCTTTCACATTTTACAAAAAATTGGGGTAAATATTGTGCTTTTTTTTTTACTAGGGCTCATTTCCACTGGCGTTTTTACAGCCACTTGCAGCTTAAAAACAGCTCTCCATGTTAGTCTATGGCCTCATGCCCACCATGACGTTTTTGAGCTGTAGATGGCTGAGACGTTTTTGAGCTGCAAAAAAAACACGGGACCAGTGCGTTCTGAAGCTCCAGCAATAGAGCTGTAAAAATGCCAGACATTAAAAAACGTGCAAAAACGCTCAAAAACGCTACCGCTGCGTTTTTGAGCTTCGTTTTACAAAAAAATAAAAAATAAACATGGACAGGCGTTTTTAAGCTGTAAAAAAGGCTAAAAAAAGTGGCTGTAAAATCGCCAGTGGAAATGAGCCCTTATTGTTAATTAAAGTTTGCAAAAAATTGTGTTCATAAACCGCTGTGTAAATAACTGTGTAGCATAAAAAATTGCAAAAGTCACAATTTTTTTCCCCTAGGGCAGGGGTGCCCAACCCTCTGATGGAGCCCGCCACGTCCTGCTCTGGGATGGCGGGGTCAGCAAACCCAGATCCCTGGTTTCTGACCCGCCATCCCCAAGCATCAGTGTGAAGAATGGAGCTGGCACTAGAGGAAGCAGCTCTGATGTTTCCTGTATAGTTCCGGCTGATACACCTGTGACAGGAGTGATATAGGAAGCATTGGCTCTGCTCTCTACTGCAGCCACATGCTTCCTCCAGCGCCGGCTCCGGGCACACTGATGATTTGGGAGGACCAGCAGTACCCAGCAGCAGTACCAGACAGCAGTCCTTTGCCAGTGTAACGGCTACCCAAGTAGGGATAGGGTATCAGCCGTTGAAGACGTCCTTTCCCCTGCTATGCAAGTAAGTCCAGTATAAGCTCATCCACGAGAGCCAGAGGGACAGTCAGGTCCAGTTGTAAGACGAACAGAATAAATATCCCATCGCATGCCCTTTCAAAAAACGAGACGGGGGGGTCACATGGGCGCTCTAGAGGAGCAGACATGCCTGCCTAGAGCTCCGCTACTAGGGGGAAGAAAGCCGTGGATAACCCGGTATTTGATCCGGTCAAACCATCCCATAAACGGACCACAAGCTGTAGGAAGGTGAGGGGGACATTTGGGTGAAAGAATGGTGCTAGGAGGTGCCAGAAACAGGACAAAAACGAATCCTCCAAGCAGCCCTCAGCTGAGCAAAGGCACCACTAAGACAGCACTGCTCGCCTCAGAACAGCTCCCCTCAGGGAAACAGAGAAAGCAAACGGCAGCTAAAACTGCCAAAACAACTAATCTTATGGCATCTCTGTCCAATATTACCTCAGATAGTGAGGGAGAGGACTCAAATGTGTCACCACAGTTGGATAAAGGTGACAAGGAAATCCCCTCAGGATTGCTCAAACAATTTGAAAAGATGCTTCACAGAGCACTTAAACAGACATCTGAACAAATCACCTCAAGTCTCACAAGAGAAATAAGGGAGATAGGGAACCGCACAGATGCCCTGGAAACCAAGGTAGATGAAATAGAAATCTTTACTCAGGAATACATGTCTGATATAGATACCCTCAAGGAAGAAAATTTAACCCTGCAAAATAGACTGGAGGATTTTGAGAATCGGGCAAAAAGGTCAAACCTGAGATTTAGGGGCATACCAGAGTCTGTAGTAGACCTTCAATCCACCATTCTTGCCCTATGCCAAGAACTGCTCCCAGGCATCCCTGTAGAGCGCCTAGAAATGGACAGGATTCATAGGGCTCTCACCCCTAAAAAGGCTGACGGTCCCCCCAGGGACATAATAACCAAATTTCATTACTATAGGTCCAAAGAGCAAATACTACAGGCAGCAAGAGAAAAAAACATCTTGACTTTTTAAAACTACAACTACCAAATTTTTGCGGACATCTCACAACAGACAATTAACAAGAGAAGAGCCATGAAGCCCCTCCTGATTGAGTTACAGCAACGCAACATTAAATACCAATGGGGTTTCCCTTTTTCCCTCCGTTTTACACTGCAAGGGACAAAGATAGTCTGCAGGTCACCTGACCAGTTACACCAAGCCCTTGTGGACTTCAAATTAATTGAGCAACCCTCTGCCACATCATCCACACGCAGAAGATCGTCATCATCCTCAGCCAACAACCATGCTACGCAGCAGGACCAAAATGAAGACTTCCATCAGTCAAGCAAACGAGGCAGATTCGTGTCACATCCTCCTGAACGAGAAGACTCAATGGACTGATCATCTTACATTATTAACCATTTTTCCCTTTCTCTCTAAGTTGGAACTCTGGTCACTTGCATCTGAGCTGCTTGTACCACCCTTAGGGTGACCCCCCTCTTCTGGTAACGACCCCAAATCGATTCACTAGGTAATAATATTGTAACCACTACCCTACCCTTTTATCACACATTCCCCATAGTAGCCTACCCAACTATACCCTTCCCTCCTTTTCTGGAACCACATCCATGGCTCTGTACTCTGAAACTTTGGTAAAATCCAGAGAAAGCAAGAATAGTTTATCACGCCAATCCCTCCTAACCGGCACAAATTCATGACCACCTTCCTTTAATTGTTAAATCCACTCTCTTTAAGCGAACGGTTGCCTACTGCACCCCCTCTCCCTCAAGTCATTCTGGCTATCGCAATAGATGACAGCAATATGGATTTAATCCTATTGTTCTAATCTATCCCTAATAATCCAGACTCCACTCTACTCCCACTCCCAACCTAACCTCCCGGTATATCTCCTGGGTGATCCCGCCTGTCCCAAGACCCCTATACCCCATTAGGCAGTACCATTTACCTCAGGTATGATAGGGTTCCCCCTCCCTTGCTCAGCTAATATTGTAATATTCTACATAGCCAAGCGCATCCTCTCATCTCTTACAATTGCTCTTCTCTCCCCTTTTTGTACACTACGGAACGCGGCACTCTGACCCTTGGAAAAACATGTGCCTCATTTGGTCTAACTCAGACCCCCAACTTAATATGTGGGTATCTGACGGAGACCCCCTTTTCCCTGGTGGGGATCCTTTTCCCCAACCACGGACTTATGCTAAATATGTTTGTTACAATTTGTTAACTGTTGTTGCACTAACCTTTGTTGTCTTTTATTTTTCCCCTGAAACCTCCTTTCCTGCCCTTCTCCCAATCCAGTCTGCACGGAGTGGCACGGTAAGATTGAGTTGTTGGTTTGGCTACCATGGCACCATTGAACTTATTGTCACTCAATGTTCAAGGCTTAAACATACCACAGAAGCGATCAAAAGCTTTCAGGCTTTTCCAGTCAAAAAAGGCCCACATAGTCTGCCTTCAGGAAACTCATTTCACCCCAAGCACAAACCCTAAGTACTTTCACACAGCTTATCCACAAGTTTACAATGCATCCGCCACAGTAAAGAAAAAAGGCACCCTTATAGCCTTCCATCGCTCGACTCCTTTCACATTGAACACAGAAATCAGAGACCCAGAGGGGAGATACCTGATCTTAACAGGCTATATTTTAGACACGGCAATTACGATTGTCTCATACTATGCCCCTAACCTCAATCCTATGCCATTCATGTCTCACCTTCTTCAAACCATAAATGCTCATAAACTTGGCTCCCTTCTGATTTGCGGAGACTCAAACCAGGTTCTTCTCCCTTTCTTAGACAAGTCCCCCTATATTCAACACAAACACCATCCTAAATGGAATCTTCCCAATCTCCTCTCAAAATACAACCTGGTGGACTCATGGAGGGAGATGAACCCAACAAAACGCAACTTCACCTATTTTTCAAATCCGCACCAATCATTTAGTAGAATAGATCACATATTCCTAACGACTGGAATGATGCCTGAAGTCCTCCACTCCAATATAGTCCCTATTCCGTGGTCAGACCACAACGCAGTTCTTACAACTATTGCCTCAACCATTCCAAAAAAGCACGACCGGACTTGGTATATGCCTGAGCTATTACTTAACCACCCCACTCACTGTCTAGAAATAGAACAATCTTTAAGAGACTATCTAACCCACAATGAGAGCCCTGAAATATCCGCCCTCACACTCTGGGAAGCCCACAAGCCAGTTCTAAGAGGGACTATTCAGAGACAATTAGGGATCCTCAAAAAACAAAGGAAACAAATGGCGATGAAATTGGAAAAAGAATTTAATCTAGCATTTTTAGACTTCCAAGACAATTATTCACCCAGAACTAAGGACCGCCTAGACAAAGCTCGCTTAGAGTACGACCTATTCCTTACAGAATCAGCCAATAAAAGTTTAAACAGGTCCAAACACACCTTATACAAACAAGCCAACAAGCCGGGGGCTTATTTAGCAAGATCATTAAATTTCTTTAAGAAATCCTATACCCCCATTAAACTGAAATTGGCTAACAACATCATTTCTAGCAACCCCCTTAAAATCGTACAAAAATTTAGCTCCCACCTGAAAAAACTGTACTCGGATACAAATGTAATCAATGAAAAAGAGGCGGACTCCTTTTATTCGCAACTCCATCTACCCCAAATGTCGGACTCCCAAAGATTGCAATTAGAATCACCTGTATCACATAATGAAGTAAGCAACGCGATAAAGGACCTTAAACTAAATAAAAGACCTGGACCCGACGGATTCACTGCTAAATATTACAAAACATTCACTGAACTCCTCTCACCAAGGCTAGCTGAGGCCTTTAATGACTTGCTAAACCGAAAATCCTTCCGACAGGAATCACTCATGGCCACAATCTGTATGATACCAAAACCACAAACCGATAACACCGCATGCGAAAACTTTCGTCCCATTTCAATGCTGAATACGGACATTAAACTTCTTGGTAAGATCTTGGCGGTGCGCCTAAACAGAATAATAGGCTCACTGGTCCATCGTGACCAGGTTGGCTTTATACCGAACCGACAAGCAGGTGACAATATTAGAAGGGCGTACTTGCTAGCTCATATAGCTAAGAAAAGGGGCATCCCAGCGTGCTTTCTGTCACTGGATATAAAACAAGCTTTCGACTCTATATCCTGGTCTTACCTAAAATATGCATTACAAAAATGGGGCTTTGGACCCAACTTCATGACATGGATAATGGAATTATACAATAATCCGAAGGCATGCGTCAAATACGCAGGCTACAAGTCAGACCCATTTTCCATTGGCAGAGGCACAAGACAGGGATGCCCGCTTTCCCCTCTTTTGTTCGCCCTCCTCATAGAACCACTTGCGCATAAGATTAGGTCAGACCCCAAGATCTTAGGTATAGAGGTAGGGGGCCATAAGCATAAACTATGTATGTTCGCCGATGACATCCTCCTTTTTCTCGCGACCCCTCAGGTAACAGGCCCAAACCTAATGTCCCTACTAAAACATTATGCGTCTTTCTCAGGACTAGTTATAAACCCCAAAAAGAGCTTGGCTCTCAATATATCACTCTCAGCTTCAGACCTTAATGCAGCTAAATCTGGTCTTCCCTTTCAATGGTCAGATAAAAACATTCCATACCTAGGAATCCGCCTTACGGCTTCTTTCACAGAGATATTTACAGCCAACTACCCCACCCTTCTAAAAGAGATATATAATCTTTTAAAATCCTGGTCTCATTTACCTTTATCTTGGCTTGGAAGAATTAACGCAATCAAGATGTAAATTCTGCCTAAACTCCTTTACCTCTTTAGAGTTCTCCCAGCCCCAATCCCATCATACTACTTAAGGATTGTACAAAAAAGAGTTTCCAACTTTGTGTGGGGCTCCTCCAAACCAAGATTAAAACATCAAATCTTGCATCTCCCCAAAGTTAAAGGAGGACTGGGGCTACCCAACTTTTTGAACTATTATAGAGCTGCACAATTAGCCACGTTAGTAAAGTACCACACAACAAAGGAACCTCCCCTCTGGGTTTCGATTGAAGCGGTGGAATGCGACCCCATCCCGATTTCCAACATTATGTGGATCCCATCCAAATCACGCAAACATATCCATAACCCCATTCTTAAGCACTCTCTTTCCCTATGGGACAATTTAAAGATAAAGAACTCCCTTTTATCCTCCCATGTTCCACTCTTATCATTCTATAAAAATCCATCGTTCTACCCTGCTTGGATCTACCCCAACACCTTTAAAGAATGGGTGAAAAAGGACTGTACATGCCTGTATAAATTCTTGGATTCCTCTACATTTAGGTCCTTTCCGGATTTATGCGAAATCTATAACATACCACAATCTGAAATATTTAGATACCTCCAAATTAAAAACTTTTTCAAACCTTATGCAGACTCCATCCCCAGCCCTCCCCGACTATCTGCCTTTGAAAAGCTCTGCAAAAGCACCCCTCCCTCTAGAGGTTTGATCTCATCAATATACTCCCAGTTGTTGACTAACTCTATTACGGGGAAACTCCCCTATGTAAACAAATGGGAACTAGACCTGGATATTGAACTAGATCCAGAAGACTGGAATCAAATATGGACCAACACTAAATCTGCTTCAATAAATGTACTAGCTTGTGAAACTAACTATAAAGTTCTTACTAGATGGTACCTAGTTCCTACTAGGATTGCGAAATTTGTGCCAAACTACCCTGAACATTGTTTCAGGGGCTGCTCATCTCCAGGAACATTCTTTCATATCTGGTGGTCGTGCCCTAAAGCACAGTTATTCTGGTCAGAAATTTTCACAATAATCAGTCAACTATCGGGTAAGGGGATCCCATTGGACCCCAAAAGCGCATTATTAAACCTCAAACCCAAAAATGTCTCACATAAACAATTTAAACTATTAACACAGCTCTTTACAGCTGCGAAACAAACATTGGCAAAAGCATGGAAAACCCCTAATCTATCAATTAACGAAGTAACGAACAGAATGAACCTAGCTATGACTCACGCCAAAATGATGGCAATCGACATGGACGCGACCGCTGGATTCGAAAGAACCTGGAAACCGTGGTATGAATATGCAATACCCAATGAAATCAATGATATTGTATTATTACCATGGTAGCCCAGCCTGTTTAACAGTCTACCGCTTAGCGTATATTTGATATTGACAGCCAATTCCGGACCACACCTGCAGACACCCCTTTCTCCCCTCCCCGCTTTCCTCCCCACCCACCACCCCCCCCCCGCCTTGGGCTCTGACTATGAACCTCGTTATTATACATGTTCTTAGCATTGTTATAAGGTTGATTTTGGTTGAAACACTTACGTTGATGCATCAGGACTCTTGCCTAAACCACAGCTTTAAAACCATCTGGGCTGGTTGGAAGAAACAAAGCATCTTTAAATAAACTCCAGAAAATTGGTCTCTTAGTTATAACCTTATCTGTACTATTAATATGTCCATTGAAGCCACCAGACTCACCTGTTGTGAACTTACCACTTATGTAAACCAAGAAATTATTCTGTGTCTGTAATTAACTTATTTTATTTTGTTGAATTGTACATTTCTTTATCACCTCAATAAAGATATATTGACAAGGCAAACAACGAGACGGGGCTACGTTTTGAAGGGTCAAGTATATCAGCTTTAATAGTACATCTCTTGGTTTATATCTAGTTACAAACTGGTGAGTACTCAAGGAACAATGGAACTCTCTGCCCCCTCCCTCCACAGGGGGGCCCCAAGGTAGACCCCCTGGCACCAGGCCAAAGAAACCACATTCCTTTCTCAATAGGATTCAATCAACCCCCAGAACAATACTCAATCACAGATAATCCCATAAGTAGCTAAACATTTCGGCACCGCAAAGCCTGACAAGTAATAATTGACCTGCTAATTCAATACACTGACAGGAGACTGTTAATTTGTAATACAATACACAAAAGAGAGAAGAGACATTTAGAATTCAGCAGTGAAATAGTCACTCTACAATTACCCCTCTGAGCTCAGAACTAACAAACCCAAAACAGCCCTACAGATATCTCAGAATATAATGTGGATAATCCATATCTCAGGTAGTCCCAGATATCATTATTATAGATGTACAGGCAGAATACCTAGTTCCGTTACACTGCTCTCCTTTTGTGGAACACTCCGGCAGACCCGGATTGATCCTTTTCGGGTCAACTTGGGGATGTCCGGAAACTAGGAGGCCGGGATGACGTCTGTTTGCCGGGATAAACCATCAGCATTGCCATCTGGCTTACCAGGTAGGTAGCTGATGGTGAAGGTGAATAATGGAATTCAGTTCTGGAACAGTCACTTGCTTTGCTCTCTCAATGGCTCCCAAAACCTGTTGCTGATGCTCTTGGGAGAGATAAGGAACCACCTGAGCGCAAATCCCATTTAACCTTTTGACAATTTCAGCCTGTTTGTGCATTTCAATGTTCAAGCCACGGGACATCTCATAATACATGACATAGTGTCGTTGCATCTCCGATTTCTCACTGGCCAACTTGTCACATTCCCATTTTAGACTGTGATATTGGGCCGGATCTACAGTACATGTCGGGGAAGGTAGTCTTACCCGGGTCTCAGCAGCAAGCCAGTTGGTTCCAGCAACGCGGGTTGGGGCACAGGTAGTCACTGTGTGGGCTTCAGCGGGGCACATCGGGGCGTACGCAGAAACAAGGGGGGCCAAATCATTCCCCAGTATTACATCTGCTGGCAAATCCTTTATCACCCCCACATTCAAATGTCCCGAACCAACCCCCCAATCCAGGTGAACCCGGGCAACGGGTAGCCGGAAGACGGTGCCTCCTGCTACTCTTACGGCTACAGTGTCTCCGGTGTGCTGGCTCTCTGGGATGAGTTTCTTCTGTAGCAGTGTCATCGTGGCCCCATTATCGCGTAGCCCATTGGCTGCCTTTCCATTGACCCAGACAGTCTGCCTGTGTTGCTGCCTGTTGTCCTGGTTAGCTGCTTGTATCGGATCTGCCTCATGCAGAACACCCCAATGTTCTACCTCCCCAACGCCGTGGGCCGCAGGCATGGATGTGTGGGAGTTCCCCCTTTCTGGCTGTCTCCATGACTGTTACTGCCTGGGTGGATTTAATGGACAGTCTAACTTTTTGTGCCCTGGTTGTTTTTGAATCAGAGTGATAGTAGCCTCGGTATCTATTAGGCCTTGTGCTACTTGTCCATTCACCCGTACCTCCTGACGGTGATGCTGACGGTTATCTGGAGAGGCCGCTTGTATTGGGTCTGCCTCATACAAAATTCCCAGACATTCCTCAGGGCCCACCTCGGTCTCTAGGCAGTGGGCCGCAGAGGGCCGTGATGGAGTGACCTCTGTGTTGGGTGTTGGGCGTCTCCAGTTGTTATTTGTAGCTCCCAAAGTACAAAAACAAGCAATATGTCCTGTGTTGCTGCAGTGATGGCACGTCACCCTAGACAAATCCTAGGGGTAGTTGTTGGGTCCCTGAGGACATGGTGGTCCTGGTGGGACTGGAGCCCGAAACTCTGGGCGTGGGGTGCCGGTTGGAGTACGCGGTTCTACCTTATGAGCCAGCCGTGTAGTACCCTGGCTTACTTTCCTTGTTTCCGCGTACTCATCTGTTAGCTGCGCCGCCTAGTTTAAGTTAGCGGGACGGCGATCTCGTACCCAGTCCTGTAGGTCTGCGGCCAGGTCTTGGAAGAAATGTTCCATTAGGAATAGCTGCAATACTTCCTCCCCGGTGTTGGCCTTGCACCCTTGGACCCAATGGGATGCCACCCATTGTAACTGGTTGGCCCATTCCATGTGGGAGTCCACAGCCCTCTTCTTGGATTCCCGGAAGCGACGGCGGTAGGTTTTTGGAATTACGACATATCGGGTTAACAGCGCCTTTTTCACTTGCTGATATTGTAAAATATCCTCTGGAGCAAGAGCCCGAAAAGCTTCATTGGCTTTGCCCGACAATTTCCCATACAAAATAGTCAGGGCCGATCCTAGGGTCACATGCGCCTGGGTGCAGAAATATTTCTGGCGCCCCCTACAAGGGCGTGGTCACCTTACTAACTCCTCCCCCTTTACAAATGTTTCTATGGCAACCGTTCGAACACAGGGATGCTCCCCTAAGGAGTTATCATTACCCTGGGATCCTCCAATGATCTCTTAGCAATAAACAAAATACAGGAAGAGAAGCATAGTACTCTAATTGGACCTGGAGGTGGGTCTCTCTAATGGACACAGAGAGGGCTTCTGTTAGAGAGTCTGTTTAGAAAGAGCCCCCAGACATAATACAGGAGATGGTTAGAGACTTCTAACATGATACAAGAGATGATCAGAGACTGCAGCCATGGTACAAGAGATTAATGCAGCCTCACCAGTGCCCATAAAATGCAGCCTACCAGTGCTCACCAAATGCAGCCTACCAGTACCCAACAATTGCAGCCTTATAATTGATCACCAATTTCAGCTTACCAGTGCCCCTGGATTACACAGAAGAGCAGTATCCTGCTGTCACATAGCTTGGATTTAATCTGCCCGGGCAGCCACTGAAACAAAGACCGACTTGCGGCTCCTATGGTACACATCACACTGATTATACTAACTATACCCCCCCACTCTCATCACACCTCCCCTAACCTGATAACCCTGATTGGGGGCTAAAAGAGAGCTCAGGCTCAGAGAGAGAGGTGGGGCTGAAAGAGAGCTCAGGCTCAGAGAGAGAGAGGTGGGGCTGAAAGAGAGCTCAGGCACAGAGAGAGGAGGTGGGGCTGAAACAGAGCTCAGGCTCAGAGAGAGAGGTGGGGCTGAAAGAGAGCTGAAAGAGAGCTCAGGCTCAGAGAGAGAGGTGGGGCTGAAAGAGAGCTCAGGCTCAGAGAGAGGAGGTGGGGCTGAAAGAGAGATCAGGCACAGAGAGAGGAGGTGGGGCTGAAAGAGAGCTCAGGCACAGAGAGAGGAGGTGGGGCTGAAAGAGAGCTCAGGCACAGAGAGAGGAGGTGGGGCTGAAAGAGAGCTCAGGCTCAGAGAGAGGAGGTGGGGCTGAAAGAGAGCTCAGGCTCAGAGAGAGGAGGTGGGGCTGAAAGAGAGCTCAGGCTCAGAGAGAGGAGGTGGGGCTGAAAGAGAGCTCAGGCTCAGAGAGAGAGGTGGGGCTGAAAGAGATGGAGGTGGAGAGAGAAGGGGGTTGAGTGAGAGAGAGAGAGAGAGAGAGAGAGCGAGAGAGAGAGAGAGAGAGAGAGAGAGAGAGAGAGAGAGAGAGAGAGAGAGCAGAGAGAGAGAGAGAGAGAGAGAGATGAGGAAGAGAGAGAGATGAGGCAGAGAGAGATGAGGCAGAGAGAGATGAGGCAGAGAGAGCGAGAGATGAGGCAGAGAGAGCGAGAGAGAGATGAGGCAGAGAGAGAGAGATGCGGCAGAGAGAGAGAGAGATGCGGCAGAGAGAGAGATGAGGCAGAGAGAGAGAGAGAGAAAGAGAGAGATGAGGCAGAGAGACAGAGAGATGAGGTAGAGATGAGGTAGAGAGAGAGAGAGAGAGAGAGAGGGAGGGAGGGAGGAGGCAGACAGAGAGAGAGGGACGAGGCAGACAGAGAGGGAGGAATGAGGCAGAGAGAGGGATGCGGCAGAGAGGGAGGGATGAGCAAGGGGGAGAGGGATGAGGCAGAGAGAGAGGGATGAGGCAGAGAGAGGAATGAGCAAGGGGGAGAGGGATGAGGCAGAGAGAGGGATGAGCAAGGGGGAGAGGGATGAGGCAGATAGAGAGGGATGAGCAAGGGGGAGAGGGATGAGGCAGAGAGAGAGGGATGAGGCAGAGAGAGAGGGATGAGCAAGGGGGAGAGGGATGAGGCAGAGAGGGAGGGATGAGCAAGGGGGAGAGGGATGAGGCAGAGAGAGGGATGAGGCAGAGAGCGAGGGATGAGCAAGGGGGAGAGGGATGAGGCAGAGAGAGGGATGAGGCAGAGAGGGATGAGCAAGGGGGAGAGGGATGAGGCAGAGAGCGAGGGATGAGGCAGAGAGCGAGGGATGAGCAAGGTGGAGAGGGATGAGGCAGAGAGGGAGGGATGAGCAAGGGGGAGAGGGATGAGGCAGAGAGAGGGATGAGGCAGAGAAAGAGGGATGAGCAAGGGGGAGAGGGATGAGGCAGAGAGAGAGAGGGATGAGGCAGAGAGGGAGGGATGAGGCAGAGAGGGAGGGATGAGGCAGAGAGAGAGGGATGAGGCAGAGAAAGAGGGATGAGCAAGGGGGAGAGGGATGAGGCAGAGAGAGAGAGGGATGAGGCAGAGAGGGAGGGATGAGGCAGAGAGGGAGGGATGAGGCAGAGAGAGAGGGATGAGCAAGGGGGAGAGGGATGAGGCAGAGAGAGAGAGAGGGATGAGGCAGAGAGAGAGGGATATGCAAGGGGGAGAGGGATGAGGCATAGAGAGAGGGATTAGCAAGGGGAGAGGGATGAGGCAGAGAGAGAGAGGGATGAGGCAGAGAGAGGGATGAGGGGCAGTGAGAGAGGGATGAGGGGCAGTGAGAGAGGGATTAGGCAGAGAGAGGGATGAGGCAGAGAGGGAGGGATGAGGCAGAGAGGGAGGGATTAGCAAGGGGGAGAGGGATGAGGCCGAGAGAGAGGATAGTGTCATAGTGGACAGAGAGGGGTGCTGACAGAGAGAGGGAGTGGCTGTGAGAGAGAGGACGGCTGTGAGATCCCTAGCCCTGTCTGTATAAAGATAGGTCCGTTTGTGTCCGTGTATGGTGCCAATACCTTATTGATCCGGGAGGTGCTCTCCTCTGCTGCTTCTTCCAGCAGCTCCCTGGCAGATCGTCCTTATCCTCCAGGCATCACTGACTGCTGCTGGGGCACAGAAGAGGCTGGAGGAGACTGTGTGCACACTGTGCAGCGACATCAGATCGGTGTCACTGTCTGGCTGCTTTGAAATCTCCCGCCCACATCCCTTTCCAGGCACAGATTAGTGGCACAATGGGTTGTGGGCGGGCACATGGGGAGGAGGTTAGTCCTGGTACAGATACAGCAGGCGCCGTGCAGGGGATGTGGACAGTGCTGCGAGCGGGTCAGTGGGCGGCAGAGGTAGGGGGAAATGTGATCACGGCGCTCTCGCTGACATGCGCTAGTGTCTAGGTAAATCACAATGCTGACTCGTTGGCAACCTACTCTGGCGCTACTGACACTTTGGCGCCTCCTCCCCTCTGGCGCCTGGGTGCAGCGCACCCTTTGCACCCCGCCTGGGATCGGCCCTGAAAATAGTGACCCATTGGTCTGGTGGTACCTGGTGTAGTGAGCACTGCCTCTCAGAATCAGCCAAATATCCATCTATTTCCTCCTCACTTTCTACAAAAGCTTTAAATGCAGTGAACGGTATTTTCTTTCCTGTAGCAGTGGGTGGGGAAGTAGGAGCTGCGTGTGTAATGGGCAGTCTAGCTCTTACCAGTTCCAGTTCTTGTCCCCTCTTGGTTTGAATCTCCTCTCTTGCTTCCCGGAACAGCTGGTTTATTATTTCCTTGGACGTTTCTGGATACAAGGATAATCTCCGCTGTACAATATCCGTAATTACATCTTCCTCGCTGACAGGTGCTGGAGGCTCAGCTCCTTCCATGGATCCATCCATTTGGTCCAGCTCCAGCAGATCCACTATCAGCTCCCTCTGTGGTCTGTTACTGGCACTCCTACCACGACTCTCCAATAAATCTTTTAGTGTGGTTCTTTTCAGCCTGGCATAGTGGGACTCCATTCAGAACTTGCTCCTTGGATAAAAGGACCATCCCACCTCTGCCAACCAATGTAACGGCTACCCAAGTAGGGAGAGGGTATCAGCCGTTGGAGACGTCCTTTCCCCTGGCAAGTTGCTATGCAAGTAAGTCCAGTATAAGCTCGTCCACGAGAGCCAGAGAGAGAGTCAGGTCCAGTTGTAAGACGAACAGAATAAATATCCCATCGCATACCCTTTCAAGAAACAAGACGGGGCTACGTTTTGAAGGGTCAAGTATATCTGCTTTAATGGTACATCTCTTGGTTTACATCTAGTTACAAACTGGTGAGTACTCAAGGAACAATGGAACTCTCCGCCCCCTCCCTCCACAGGGGGGCCCCAAGGTAGACCCCTGGCACCATGCCAAAGAAACCACATTCCTTTCTCAATAGGATTCAATCAACCCCCAGAACAATACTTAATCACAGATAATCCCATCAGTAGCTAAACATTTCGGCACCGCAAAGCCTGACAAGTTATAATTGACATGCTAAATTAATACACTGACAGGAGACTGTTAATTTGTAATACAATACACAAAAGAGAGAAGAGACATTTAGAATTCAGCAGTGAAATAGTCACTCTACAATTACCCCTCTGAGCTCAAAACTAACAAACCCAAAACAGCCCTACAGATATCTCAGAATATAATGTGGATAATCCATATCTCAGGTAGTCCCAGATATCATTATTATAGATGTACAGGCAGAATACATAGTTCCGTTACAGCCAGCATTACCAGCCCTGGAGGACAGGGCCATCTTAACCACTTGCCGACCAGCCGCCGCAGTTATACGGTGGCAGGTCGGCACGGGTGCGCGAGAGCCCGTAGCTCTACGTCGCGCCTTTCGCGGCCACTAGGGGGCGCGTGCGCGCCGCCGGCGGCCCGCGCGCGCGCCCCCCCGCTCGCCCCCGAGTCCCGTGCGTGTGCCCGGCGGGCGCGATCGCCGCCGGGCACACGCGATCGCTCGTTACAGAGCGGGGAACGGGAGCTGTGTGTGAAAACACACAGCGCTCGTTCCTGTCAGCGGGGGAAACGCTGATTTTCTGTTCATACAATGTATGAACAGAAGATCAGTGATTCCCCCTAGTGAGTCCACCCCCCCATACAGTTAGAACACAAATAGGAACACACTTAACCCCTTCCCCGCCCCCTAGTGTTAACCCCTTCACTGCCAATGGCATTTTTATAGTAATACAATGCATTTTTATAGCATTGATCGCTAAAAAAATGCCAATGGTCCCAAAAATGTGTCAAAAGTGTCCGAAGTGTCCGCCATAATATCGCAGTACCGAAAAAAAACGCTGATCGCCGCCATTACTAGTAAAAAAAAAATAATAATAAAAATGCCATAAAACTACCCCCTATTTTGTAAACGCTATAACTTTTGCGCAAACCAATCAATAAACGCTAATTGCGATTTTTTTTACGGAAAAATATGTAGAAGAATACGTATCGGCCTAAACTGAGGAAAAAATATATTTTTTTAATATATTTTTGGGGATATTTATTATAGAAAAAAGTAAAAAATATTGCATTTTTTTCAAAATAGTCGCTCTGTTTTTGTTTATAGTGCAAAAAATAAAAACCGCAGAGATGATCAAATACCACCAAAAGAAAGCTCTATTTGTGGGAAAAAAAGGACGCCAATTTTGTTTGGGAGCCACGTCGCACGACCGCGCAATTGTCAGTTAAAGCGACGCAGTGCCGAATCTCAAAAAGTGCTCTGGTCTTTGGACAGCAATATGGTCCGGGGCTGAAGTGGTTAATAGCATGATGGGCCCCTGGGCAAAGTAATCCTATGGGGCCCCTACAAGCCCCAATTTACGCACTTTACAGTGTGTCACTTGTGTCAGTCACTTGCCACTGTCACCTGCCTCCAGATTCAGCGTGTCACTTACCACTATCACCTGCCTGATAGGCAGAGGAGAGGGATCTGAGAGGCAGAGGATGAGGGGGTCTGAGAGGCAGAGGATGAGGGGGTCTGAGAGGCAAAGGGTTAAGGGGGTCTGAGAGGCAGAGCATGAGGGGGTCTGAGAGGCAGAGGATGAGAGGTTCTTAGAGGCAGAGGATAAGGGGGTCTGAGAAGCAAAGGGTTAAGGGGGTCTGAGAAGCAAAGGGTTAAGGGGGCCTGAGAGGCAGAGGATGAGGGGGTCTGAGAAGCAAAGGGTTAAGGGGGTCTGAGAGGCAGAGGATGAGGGGGTCTGAAAGGCAGAGGATGAGGGGGTCTGAGAGGCAAAGGGTTAAGGGGGTCTGAGAGGATGAGGGGGTCTGAGAGGCAGAGGAGGGGGTCTGAGAGGCAGAGGAGGGGGTCGGAGACAGACCACATAGCACTGTCCCTTCCTGCAGTCCCTCCTTTGCTCCTCTGCTCACCCCAGTGTGCGGGCATGTGTGTACAGCCAGGTACCTGATGGCCAGCAGTGGCAGCGCCGAGTCTCCCTCTAGATCCGGGGGGTGCTACTTGGCAGCCTCCGCCTCCCGCATGTTCTTTTCTTCCGGGCTCCCAGCCGGGCCGCACGGCGCACGGTTCCTGGAGCAGAGACAGGAGGACCGTGGAGGTATCCAAGTTCTGGGAGCGGGGGGGGGGGGGGGAAGGGCCCGCTCAGTAAGACAGCCCTGCTGCTCCTCGCTGGCCAATGTCCCGATGTCGATGTATGCAGCGCAGAGAGCGGCGGATTACAGGAAACAAAAGCTGAGAGTTGAAGCCGCGCGGGAGGGAGTGAGTCAGACGCTGCTTGAAATGTCTGGCCCTGATTGGGCCCCAGCAAGATGGCCCTGCTGGAGGACAGCCAGCAGCAGCCACCAGCAGCCACCAGCCTGGGAGGCAGCCAGCGATACCTGCAGGAATCCTGAGGAAGAAGTGAAGATTGAAGTGCAGGTAAACTGCAGTGCATCACTGTGAAAGCAGCCTTAGACCCTTTTCACATGATCGGTCCCCCTTTCTGCTTTTCAGGTGGACCCAATCAGATCCTCCATTCACCTCTACAGAGCGGCACATGTAAATGAGTTTGTGTCCTTTTTCACCTGCCTATCTCCAATCTGATCCAAAACAGAAGGGGATCTGTCCCCCCTATGTCTGGGTGGATTGGATTGCCAAGTCGCTAAAGTGGCCCCCGCTCCTCAAAAGGTTGGTCACCCCTGCCCTAGGGTCTCTGCTTTTAAAAAAAAAAAAAAGTATAATTTTTGGGGGGTTCCAAGTAATATTCTAGCAAAAAAAATATATATAACCTATTGCGGACCGCCCACTGTAGATTTAATACGGCAGGGCGGCCATTCGGGAGATCGTTCAGGATAAAGGCAGAACATGGATCTTCACATCCCCCACAGTTAGCAATCACTCCGGGGGAACACAGTGGTTGTAAAAATGAAAAAAAAAAACCTACAAGACACTCTGGGGGAACAAAGTGGTTGTAAAAATGAAAAAAAAAACCTGCAAGACAAAGGCATAATGATACTAGCTAATTATGTATTACTTAACCTCAGATCGAAGGCCCTGCAGGTCCTCGTCTCCCCCTCCGGCTGCCAACATCTCTCCCAGAGTGACTTCCTGGTACCACCGCGCCATAGGTGCTATTGCTTCAGTTTGCCCCAGTGCGCATGTGCCAATGACATACAGGGGATATCTCCTAAACCGTGCAGGTTTAGGAGATATCCTTGGTAGCTACAGGTAAGCCTTAATATAGGCTTACATCTAGCATAAAATGGTTGTAAAGGGTTTACAACCACTTTAACCACTTCCCGCCTGGTCAATCGCAGATTGACGTCCGGGAAGTGGTAGTGAAATCCTGACTGGACGTCTATTGACGTCCTGCAGGATTTCATGCCGTGCGAGCCCGTGGGGGCGCACAGCGCGGCGATCGCTGATGCGGGGTGTCAGTCTGACACCCTGCATCTCTGATCTCGGTAACGAGTCTCCGGCGGAGCCTCGTTACCACGTGATCAGCCGTGTCCAATCACGGCTGATCACGATGTAAACAGGAAGAGCCGTTGATGGCTCTTCCTCACTCGCGTCTGACAGACGTGAGTAGAGGAGAGCCGATCGGCGGCTCTCCTGACAGTGGGGGTTCGCGCTGATTGTTTATCAGCGCAGCCCCCCCTCGGATCGCCACCAGGGAGTGCCCACACTGGACCACCAGGGAACAATAAAAAAGCAGAAAAAATTCAAATCCAGTAAAAAAAAAAAAGATGCCAGTCAGTGCCCACACATGGGCACTGACTGGCAACATAGATCCATCAGTGCCACCACTCAGTATCCATCAGTTCCACCCCACAGTGTCCATCAGTGCCACCCTCAGTGCCAATCCATGCCCAGTGCCCACCTATCAGTGCCCATCTGTGCCACCCATAAGTACCCATCAGTGCCACCCATAAGTGTCACCCACGAGTGCCCTTCTGTGCTGCCTATGAGTGCCCATCAGTGCCACCTTTGAGTGCCCATCAGTGCCGCATACCAGCGCCGCCTATCAATGCCCATCAGTGCCACCTCATCGGTGCCCATCAGTGCCACCCTTATCTGTGCCCATCAGTGCTGCTATATCAGTGCCCATAATTGAAAGAGAAAACTTACTTATTTACAAAAAAATAACAGAAAAAAAAAAACTTATTTAAAAATAAATAAAAAAAATCAGTCTTTTATTAGTTGTTGCGCAAAAAATAAAAACCGCAGAGGTGATCAAATACCACCAAAAGAAAGCCCTATTTGTGGGGGAAAAAGGACGCCAATTTTGTTTGGGTGCAGTGTAGCATGACCGCGCAATTGTCATTCAAAGTGCGACAGCGCTGAAAGCTGAAAATTGGCTTTGGCGGGAAGGTGCGTAAGTGCCTGGTATGGAAGTGGTTAACCCCTTTGATCACCGCCTGATGTTAGTCCCTTCCTGTGTCATTAGTACAGTGACAGTGTATATTTTTTTTAGCACTGATCACTGTATTAGTGTCACTGGTCCCCAAAAAGTGTCAATAAAGCCTTGTACAGAGCTGTGGTGGCTCAACGTGATTCGCACTGCGCTGACAATCCATTCACCTCTGCAGCCAAGGGTTCGGATCCCGGTCTCGGCTATATGTGAATTGAGTTTGGTGGTCTTAGCCCGGCATCCGGTGGGTGTGCTATGCAAGGTACGCCTGTGCTTAGTATGCCCACCCCCCCCTCCCACAAAAACCACCACACTTGCACGCACACGAAATTGGTTTAACACGCACGCACTTTGGCCATGCGGTCTCCTAAAATAAAGAGAGGCGAAGGACCTACAGGGCTGGCTGGGTGGGCTAGACTCCCTCATAGGGGGAGTCCCTCTGCCCCGTTGGGGTCCTGTTGGGCCCCAGTTGGGCTCCCAAGTGGAGCAGGTAGGGTGGGGTGAGTGGGAGGCCGCCCCTCACACCCGCCATTGCCACCAGGGGCATGGAGAAGGATGGCGATTGCCTCCGGGGGGAGGGTCTGCCTACTCCCAACTCTTGCAGTCCGGCTCCTCTCTCGAGTTCACGCACAAAATACACTTAAAAAAATAAAAATATGTAAAAAATAAAAAATAAAGCCTTGTACACATGATCGACAGGAATTGTGTTTTGACAGACTGTTGGCCGAAAATCTGACCGTTTGTAGGGCACCATCGGACAATTGTCGGATTTTCTGCGGACAAATGTTGGAGCGCGGACAACATTCTGTTGGCAGATTTTCCAATCGTGTGTACACAAGTCCGAAATCAATGCTCACCAAACACGACATTAACAGAAGGTGCACAAAGGGTGGCGCTCAAGAGCTGAAAAAACACGTAGTACGTCTAGTACGTCACTTTGTTTGTATTTGTTGGCTGACAATTGTGTGCCGTTTGTATGCAAGACAAAATCCAGGCACACGACCTTTGGACAAAAGTTAGATTAAAATCCGATCGTGTGTACGAGGCTTTAGTGTACGATTTGTCCGTTGACATATCGCAGTCCCGCTATAAGTCACCGATCAGCACTATTACTAATAAAAATAAATAAAAATATACCATAGTTTATAGCCACCATAACTTTTGTGCAAACCAATCAATATACACCTTTTTTTTTTGTTTACCAAAAATATGTAGCAGAATACATATTGACCTAAATTTATGAACACGTTTGACTCTTTTCATTTTTTATTAGGAATGTTTTATAGCAGAATTTTTTTTTTCTTGAATTGACGTTTTTTTTTGTATATAGCACAAAAAAAAAAAACATTGAGGTGATCAAATACCACCAAAAGAAAGCTATTTGTGGGAAAAAGGGTAAACATTTTTATTTGTGTACAGCGTCGCACTTGCACCACCGCGCAATTGTCAGTTAAAGTAACGCAGTGCTGTATCGCAAAAAACGGCCTGGTCGTATAAATCTTCTGGAGCTGAAGTGGTTAACAGAAAAGCCTGGTCCTCAAGTGGTTAAATGGAAAAGCTAAGAAACTTTTTGGTCTTTGTACATTTTCAAGATAATGTTATAAATGTATACTTTCACATAATTCAGATAAAATGATGCTCTAACACTATAGGGAAAATGGTCGTCGGATAAAGCGAGCACTATTTAATTACGTGCCTCCACACATAGCTTGGCGGTGTTCCATCACTGTCAGCTATGTGTGCGGGGTGTAGCAAGATGGCGGCGACGAAATGTCACTTCCGTTACCAATTCGGACTGAACATCGGAAGTCTGCCACGACAAATTTGACGTTGGAGCTCAGACGCCGACGTGACGTGACAGCGTCAGGTTCCCAAAAGGTCGACGCTCGGTGCTGTGCGGCGGGGAAGATGGCTGCGTCCAAGGTGAAGCAGGACATGCCCCCTCCAGGGGGGTACGGCTCGGTGGATTATAAAAGGAACCTGCCTCGTCGGGGCTTTAGCGGTGGGTGTTCTTGCTTGGCCCAGGCCCTCTCATCTATTAGACTCAGGCTAGTTATGAAGCACAGGGGACATGTTTCTGTTATTAGCTGTGCTGTATTTTGGTAAATGGTGACTGGAATGTGCCATGGTCAGCACAGACACTTGTATGTTTTTTTTTATTTATGCTGCTTCCACACCTGGGTGTAACTGAAATGCCTGTTTCTGTTTGCAAATATCTGAAACAAAATTCCAGTTCCATTATTTAATGGCACCCCCCAAACACAGCAGTTCTGTGAAAAATGCTTTTGGCTCAGTGCAAAAATGTGGTATGTGGGCATGTCTGCTGCGCAACAGGCAGGCTATCGAAAGTCATTCGCCTGGCTGGCAAACGCTTTATGCAAAATGGGGCGCTTTGCTGTAATCAGATGTGAAGGTAGCCTTACAGCTGTCATTCACTGCAGTGTGAAAGCCTGAGTGCTTTCACACTGGAGCGGTGCACTGGCGGGATGGTAAAAAAAAAATTCTGCTACCTGCATCTTTGGAGCTGTGTGTTTTTACTGCTCCTTCACCGCTGCTGCCCATTGAAATCAATGGTACAGCGTGCCTATACTGCGGGCAATATGCTGCTGCAGCAGCGTGTTGACAGGTGGTTTTAACCCTTTCTTGGCTGCTAGCGGGGGGGGGGGGGGGGGGGTAAAACCGCCCTGCTAGCGGCCGAAATGCACCACATATCGGCTCATAGCGCCGGCGGTAAAAATAGCGGAGTTTTACCACCGATGTTATGAGCGGCTTAGTGTGAAAGGGGTCTTAATACTAAAATAGTAACACCTTAGTCTACTAAAGTGTAACTTATGCGCCCCCCCCCCCCTTGTACAGATGGGCCGGATGTTGGTCGTTGTGTATGGCAGCCAGTCCGACAGACTTCTGTCATAGGCTCCTGACTGAAAAAGGTCTGCTGCCTGGCTCCCAATCGGTGCTCTTAGCCAATGGCAGAGAGCACTGACTGGAGTGTTCTTCCAGGCAGGCTATCAGAATTGGATAAAAAAAATGGACAGGTGGTCTGTCTTCATCCAATTCCCCCATAGAGGAGAGCTGAGCTCTGACTGGTCTGTTCCTGCACAGTGAGAGGAGACAGACCTGTCATCCACCAACTCAGCAAAGATCAAAAGAGCGATCCCTGCTAAGCAAGCGGAGTGGACATATGTGTGAAAGGGGCATTGGAGACTTTTTCTTGCAGCAGATTGCATTTGTGTGTAATAGACTTCAATGGACCCGCACCATAAACGCAAGCGTAACATTTTTTTTTTTTTTGCCAATAGGAAATTATGACCGTTCTGTTCATGGAGTACATTTTTGATGCGACTGTGACGTGCTCCTGTGACCCGGTCTGAAGCTCCAGGACTGGCAGACCCGTTCACCGCTGGAGTCCCGCGATCAGTCCCCGGAGCTGAAGAACGGGGAGAGTTGTGTGTGTGCTTCACCGTTCTTCACTGTGGCGGCATCATCGATCGTGTGACCCCTTTTATAGGGATACGCAATCGATGATGTCACACCTACAGTCACACCCCCCTACAGTTGTAAACACACATTAGGTCACACATAACTGCCCCCTAGTGGTTAACTCCCAAACTGAAAATGCTATTTTCACAATAAACAATGCATTTTATGCTGTGAAAATGACAATCGTCCCAAAATTGTCAAGTGTCCGCCATAATGTCGTAGTCACGAAAAAAATCGCTGATCGCCGCCATTAGTAGTAAGTAAAAAAAAAAAAAAAAGCAATAAAAATATCCCCTATTTTGTAAACGCTATAAATTTTGCGCAAACCAACCAATAAACGCTTATTTTTTTCAATATATTTTTGGAGGATATTCTAGCAAAAAGTAAAAAATATTGCATTTTTTTCAAAATAGTTGCTCTATTTTTGTTTATAGCACAAAAAATAAAAACCGCAGAGGTGATCAAATATCACCAAAAGAAAGCTCTATTTGTGGGAAATAAAGGACGCCAATTTTGTTTGGGAGCCACGTCGCACGACCGCGCAATTGTCAGTTAAAGCAACGCAGTGCCGAATCACAAAAAGTGCTCTGGTCTTTGGACAGCAATATGGTCCGGGGCTAAAGTGGTTAAGGGCTAGGGTTAGTGTTAATCATTAGGGTTAAAACTCACCACTAACCCTAATGATTACCTCTCACTCTAACGCCAACATTTAACCCAAACCATAGCTCTTAATTCTTAACCTTTAACCCTAACATTGGACACCGTTTCCTGCACTATTTTTTTTGATGCTACTTGAGTGCCGAGAGTGTGCAATCCCATCAAAGTCGCACTACATGAGCAGAACAGTCATACTTTCCAATTGGTAATAAAAAAAAATGGTAAAAAATTAAAAACGCACAGCAATAACGCAGAAACTTTACCCCATTAAGTCCTATGGAACTGTTCACACTGCCGGTGTGCCTTCTATTGTAAGTCAATGGGAATGCATCAAAATCGCATCAGTGTTGAAAGGTTCCTGAAGGTAAAACTTTTTTGGATAGAGTGGAAAGGGATTAAAACATCTGTCAGGTTTTTATTGCTGTCTGTTCTCACCGAAAGCAAAAGAAAATCGCATATTTTGTGCTGTCCTCCCAAACAGGGATAGTGGGGATATCTTCCAATGGGAACACTAGTTCTGGTCACCTTCAGGATAATGGGGTATTCCTTCACTTTTAGAGGGATTTTCTCTCACTTCCTGTTTTGGCTATGAGATGGCAAGTGAAGAGAAATCTCCCCAATGGGACACTGATGGCTACAAAACAAGTGATGGGGGTTATAAGCCGCCTACTCCATCCAAAATGGGGGGGGGGGGTATGCCTTTTTGCCCAACTTTAAGGTTGATACTTTTTTATTGGAAATAAGGGAAATGCATCAAAACAGCTGTTGATACTCATATCAAGACACATATTGTGGCACGTGAATATGCATTGACACGCGCTGATGTTTAATATGAAACATGAAACTACTCTTTAAAATGTTTAATGCATTGACATCTTAAAAGCTTCCTAAAGTGGAACTTGACCTAATTTTACATGTTTCTCTCTCCTGCATCCTATGTCCAATCCCTTTTTCTTGCACCAAGTTTTTTTTTTTTCACTGTAATAATTCTTGGCCTAGGCCAAAATGACACCACAGCCCCTCTCTGCATGCGCCAATAATACTATGTGCGACATCTCACAAACTGTCTCCTGGAATGTGTGACAAAGCCATTTGTGAGATGTCTCGCGTGCACACACGCTGCAGGGTGTCTGGCAGAGTGGTGCGATGTGTCTGCGCATGCATAGGGGCTCTTGTAAACACACCAAGGGCAATAAAGATCGCAGCACTGAAGGATAATGGGAGAGCTTTTGTTTCAAGCAACACAATGCTGGATGCCCTAGTGCCCATATGGTTAGGATATTTCTTGAGCATGGACCAGCTGAGTGATGTCGGCCAACTGCAGACTTTAGCCCACTGTTGGCTTAGGGCCAATTCACACCAGATGCAGTTCCAATGCGCTTTCTTTCTGCACAAAATGCATGCACAGTGTTTTCCATGTATTCCAATAGGTCTAGTTCACAACATGCAGTCAGTTTCTGCCCCGGAAACTTACTGCATGGTATGAACTAGAGCCATTGGAATACATGGGAAAACACTGTGCATGCATTTTTAGTGCAGGAAAAAAGCGCACAAAACTGCATCTGGTGTGAACTCAAAAGGGTCACAGAAGCGTAGAACTAGTGTAGCTTTGGCTATATTTCTCAATTAACCTCCTGCCTACTGCAAGCAGGTGGCGGACGCAGGCTTGGCAACATACATGTATTTGGACACAGCATGCGTTTGGCAGCAGATTTCAGCCACTGAAGGAGTAATACCTTTCGGGGGTCAAGTGGTTGAAGCGGGAAGTAATCCCTTCCAGTGCTGTGATGTCGGCTCTCCTCTCCCATCTTCTTTCAGCCTTCTACAGGGTTTATTTTACCTCTTGATTGACCATTTGGGATGACATACCTCATGTGCATGGCAGTTGCTTTGTCTCAGCACACCACCTTGCTGATATTATACATCAAGCTGCAGAAGTGGCGGCATTAAGACCCCTTTCACACTGGGGGGTTTTCAGTCTCTTTAGCAGTCAAGCACCTGAAAGAAGCTGTATGTGAAAGCCTGAGTGCTTTCACACTAAAGTGAATAAAAACGCCCCAGTGTGAAAGGGGTCTTAATGCTGCCACGTTAAAATAAGCACCTGAAAGAAGCCTCATCTGCAATCCCAATGTGAAAGCCCGAGTGCTTTCACACTGAGGCGTTACGCTGGCAGAGCGTCAAAGTCCTGAATGCAGCTTCTTTGCAGCGCTTTAGGAGCGTTCAATACACCGCTTCTAAAGCACCCCTTCCCATTGAGGCACTTTTTTTTTTTTTTTCTTACGCCAAAGTGCCTGAAATAAATGCCCTAGTGTGAAAGGGGTCTTGGTGGATCTTTACCAGCATCTTTTTGGCGCTGGCAGTGTGAAAGGGCTCTGCACTTTGCCTTTCGCATTGGGATTGCAGAGGAGGTTTCCCTTTGAGGCACCTTTTAAAACGCCCCAGTGTAAAAGGGGTTTAAAACTTTGAGATCCTATTTAAATTGTGATGGGTTGGTGGGAGGAGCAGCAAAGGGCAGCTGGCCAGACAAGAATCTGATACAGCATTGGATTTTCCCCTGCTTCTAAGGCCCCTTTCACACTTGTGCGACTTGGGACTGCAAAGTCACGTGTAAAGTCATACCCCATGACTTCCAATGAGTACACAGGCATTGGTTCAAGTTGTGGCAAAAATTGTTCAGACGAGTCCCTGCAGAGCCCCTTAGATTCTGGGTTCAGGCTGTTTGGAGAGCTTAAAGTGGTTGTAAACCCTCACATATACCCAGTGTAGTGAATAGCCTCAGTTGATACGCAGAGACTAAACAAATCCTACTTGCAGTCCCTGACAAAAGCCTCTCTATTTTGTAGAAATTCCTGCTATTAAAGGGGTGTTCCACCCAAAAAAATGACCCCTTCTCAATCCACTCCTCACCCCCATACATGCCACATTTGGCATGTAATTTTTTTGGGGGGGGAGTGGGGGCTTCAGTAGGAGTGGGACTTCCTGTCCCACTTCCTGCTTCCGCCGAGGGGCTGGTTAGGCGATTAAGCTTAATCGCCTACACCAGCCCCCTCCCTGTAGGCGATCACATGGGACACTGACAGGTCCCATGCGATCGCCTCTCCAATCAGCGGCGAGCCGCGCCGCGCACGCATGCGCAGTACGGCTCGCGCATGCGCAGTGGGTGCCCGGCCGTGAAGCCGAAGGCTGTCACGGCTGGGTGCCCACAGTCAGGATGGAGACGCCGGCCGGGGAGGGGGGCAGAGGAGCGGAGCCCCGGTCGGCGCGTCGCTGGAACGCAGGAGCAGGTAAGTGAGTGTTTATTAAAAGCCAGCAGCTACACTTTTTGTAGCTGCTGACTTTTAATAAACACAACTTAGGGCTGGAACACCCCTTTAACCTGACTTTTAATTAATCAATTGGTGTTAGAAATGGCTCATATGAAAAGCTAAAGCCCTCCCAAATGATGTTTAATGCACTGAAATAAATTAGTTTCACTGAAAAAAGATTTATCATTTAATTAAGACAGGTCAAATTTTGGCAAGACAAAAGTTTTGTCGCCTATACAGAAATTGAACAACTTTACTGAAAATCCCCAAATATGTCAGCAAATTAAGTAGTGGTGCTGTGAGATCCAAATGTAATATCTTGTATGACTTCCATGAGCTTGAAGGACAGCATCCATACGGTTTGGCAAGGATTCATACAATTTATTGATGAATTCATCAGGAATAGCAAAGAAAACAGTCTTGCATGCCTCCCAGAGTTCATCAATATTCTTTGGTTTCGTCTTCCGTGCTTCCTCTTTTATCCTACACCACATATGCTCAATGATGTTCATGTCTGGTGACTGGGCTGGCCAATCCTGGAGCATCTTGATCTTCTTCGCCTTAAGGAACTTTGATGTGGAGATGGAAGTATGCAATGGAGCATCATTCTGCTGCAAAATTTGGCCCTTTTTTATGGTTGGGAATATAAGAGGTAGCTAAGATTTCTTGGTATTTTAGACTATTAATGTTGCCTTCCACCCTGCAGATCCCTCGCACACCCCCATACTGGATTTAACCCCAGACCATGATTTTGCCTCCACCAAACTTCACTGTTTTCTGGGTAAATCTCGGCTCCATGCGGGTTCCAGTAGGTCTCCTGCAATATTTTGCGGCGACTGTGGTGTAATTCAACAAAGATTCATCTGAAAAATCCACCTTCTGCCACTTTTCCAGAGTCCATCCTTTTAGCAGCTTTACCAAGCTGTGAATATTGGAATACTCTTGTCAGTTTCGTTTTGCACTGAAACATTATTACAAAAGCTGTTGGGATTAAAATGACCCATTTCTTGTAACAAAATCTTGATTAGAAATATATTTTAGCAGCACTTCAGGTCAATTTGTACAAAAGCGACAAGGCTTTTGTCAGGGACTGTAGGTTTTACTTGTTTATCTGTAGTCTTCTCTTCTCTACATCCCTTCAATGGAGCAGATGATGTTAACCACTTTAGCCCTGAGCCTGTTTTTCAAACTCGGTGTTTACGAGACTAAAACATTTTTTTTTTTTTTTGCTATAAAATTACTTAAAACCCCCAAACATTATATATATATATATATATATATATATATATATATATATATATATATATATTATATATATTATATATATATTATATATATATATATATATTATATATATATAATTTTTTTTTCTAACACACTAGAGAATAAAATGGCAGTCATTGCAATACTTTTTGTTACACCGTATTTGCGCAGCGGTCTTACAAGCGCACTTTTTTTGGAAAAAATTCACTTTTTGAAATTAAAAAATAAGACAACAATACATTTGGCCCAATTTGTTTACATATTGTGAAAGATAATGTTACGCCGAGTAAAATGATACCCAACATGTCACGCTTAAAAATTGCGCACGCTCGTGGCATGGCGTCAAACTTTTACCCTTAAAAATCTCGATAGGCAACGTTTAAAAAATTCTACAGGTTGCATTTTTTGAGATACAGAGGAGGTCTAAGGCTAGAATTATTGCTCTCGCTCTAACGATCGCGGTGATACCTCACTTGTGTGGTTTGAACACCGTTTTCATATGCGGGCGCTACTCACTTATGCGTCCGCTTCTGCGGGCAAGCCCGTTGGGACGGGGCGACTTAAAAAAAATTTTTTTTTTTTTTTTCGTATTTATTTTACCAATTTTTAACACTAAAATAAAAAAAAAAAAAAAAAATTGATTACTTTTATTCCTATTACAAGGAATGTAAACATCCCTTGTAATAGAAAAAAGCATGACAGGTCCTCTTAAATATGAGATCTGGGGTCAAAAAGACCTCGGATCTCATATTTAGGCTTAAATGCAAAAAAAAAAAATGTAAAATGTCATTTTTCAAATAACATTTAAAAAAAAATATCTCTAAGACGCTGGGCGGAACTGACGTTTTGACGTCACTTCCGCCCAGCAGAGCTACGGGGATGGATGAGGGAATTTTTTTTCCCTCGCTCGCATCCCCACTGAGCAAGGGAGCGCACCCGATCGCCTCCGCCGCTACCGACGGCTCCGGTAAGCGGCGGAGGGCGTGGAAATGCAGCGGGAGGGGGGGGCCTCGCCCGCCACCGATAATGGCGAATCCGCCGCGGAGATCGCAATTATCGTTTGACCGACTGCCCACAGAAGAGATGGATATCTCGGTTGTGGCAGCAGCTGCTGCCGTTACCGAGATATCCATCTTTAAAGTCATGACGTATAACGACGGTGGGCAGTCGGGAAGTGTATAAAAATCTCTTCACGTGTCTGGAGCACAGGGGCAGAGAGACTACAGGTACACAGTGTGTGAGAGCTGATTGGGGGAAAGAACCCCACACACAGCAGAATAGATAAGCTGCGTGCTAGCTCCCTCTACTAAACAAATGTATCTCATATGTTTGGAAAATTTCTCAGAAGTGACTTGTGCTGATAAGAGGTATAAAGCGCCAGAGAAAAACGCCTAGAGCTTTGAAGAAAGATAAGTAAACACTACAGGTGTACAGTATGTGCTTTGCTCAGATTCCATGACTGAGGTTTACAACCACTTTAACTTATTCACATGTCCTATTCTCTGTCAGGTCAAATTTCTTGTAGCATTTAGTGATTCTAGCAACTTAAAGGTGTTTAGATCCAGTGTACAAACTGGGCATGGGATTGAAGAAACTCAATGGAGGTTAATTACTGTACATTTTATTTAATTATATTGTTTGCTGCTTTAAAGTGGAAGTTCAGCCATAACTCCAAACCTACTCGCAGCCACATCATCATCTAATCCATCTAACCCTGTGAAGAAGAAATCGCTATACATACCTTTTTCTAAATCCGGTCTCCAACAGTGGATAGGGTGTGCAGGAGAGAACAGACAATGACTGACTGGGAAATGACGTCACAGGGTTACTATGGGGCTTCTGCTGTCTCCTGCCTCTCCTGTACACACTGAAGCCACCGCTGACAGCTTAGCGTGGGACCAAACCATAGGTTTAGAATTGACTGAGTAGATTTAGAGTTAGTTTTTGGCTAAACTTCTACTTTAAGCCTCAATGGCCATCTTGGGAATATATTCAGCAGATGGTTAGAGATTTTTCCATTTAAGGATCTTAATAAGGTGTCCATTTTGGACATTGTTTATAGAATGCAAGTATATACTTTTATCAGAAAAAGTTCTTGCCCATCTGAGTATAATTTTGTCTAAAGAGTTCTATAATATTGTAAATAATGTCTCCATTTTTTGCAGGTTATACTATGTTTGCTATGGGTATTGGAGTCATGGTCTTTGGACTTTACAGAGTTGGCAAGAATAATAGAGAAAGGAGGTATCTGAAATTCTGTGGCCTGCTGAATCATTAATCTAAAATGTATGCTTTATTATATGCATGCTTGGTTTCCTATTTACAGTCAGAAAACTAAAAAAAGAAACCAACAGACATGGCACATAACACAATAGAATTATTTAATAATTGCAACATCTGGGAAGAAAACACAGAAACCAAGAGGGTGTCCATAGAGCTAAAATGTGGATATGGGATAGCTGAATGAATTTGGAAGAGTCTAAACACCATACAGTAATGTCATGCTTTTATACGGCTGACTCAGTCACTTGATGTCGTCTTATTTTCTGTTTCCCTAATTCTTTCAGGACAGCAAATGTAGAGATGATTGGTTCCTCCCTCTACAGGAAATGAGCAGAAAGTGGGGGGAAAAAAACAAAAACAAACAGACCATAATACTGCTGCGGCATATCTCAAAAGTTGAATTTATTTTTTAGTCCTATTTGCAGTTGTGATGCAAATGGGTGCATATGCCCCATTCTGAATCTTAAAGCATGCTGTCTGCATCTGTGTACAGTAGGTCTGCATGGAATCTACAAGGTCATTCTTTGTGTCTTCCCCCCTTTTTTTTTGGTCCATCTGGGAGACATTTGGGCCTCTGTGGACAGGAGCATGTCTACTTGCATGTCCCCTTCTTTTCGTCGGATCTATACTAGTGACACTACTAAGTGCTTCCTTTTGATATGTTCACTGCACCTGTTATTCACCTAGATATTAGCTCATGGTGCATCCACATAATGGCATACCTGGATGATCTTCTAGGGCAGTGATTCTCAACTCTTGTCCTCAGGACCCACTAACAGGCCAGATTTTTAGTAATATCTTGGAGATGCAGACTGGAATACTGCAATTACTGAGCAGCAAATGATATCACATGTGATGTATTTCAATTATCTTGGAAACCTGGCCTGTTGGTCCTGAGGACAGGAGCTGAGAACCACTGTTCAGACTCAACAAAGCATTGTTGGATTCTGACCCTTCAGAGGTTGCATTGGAATGTACGAAACGTACGTCGGCGCAGCCTGGTCACGTGTATGCCCGATGCCCTCCTTCCCGGCGTCTGCCTCATTCGATACAACAACGTACAATTGGGTACAACAACGTATCCACGAGGAATGACCGCATTCGATACAGCAACGTATCCACGAGGAATCACTGCATGTCCAAACATCCGAGCGAGGTCATCTCTCTTTCTGTGGGCCCTTCTGGATCATAAAGAATTCCTGGCATTAAACCTAACGGCAAAAATCTAGTATATTGCGGCTTGGTAATCATTAGATGTGGTGGCTGCATTTGTTTTCTGTCTTTTTTTTTTTTTGAGCTGGCCAGTAACTAGTGGTGCAACGGATCGTGACCGATCTGTGATCCGAACGGGTCGACCTGTTCGGATCGGCACAGAATGCGATCCGCACCGCCGCTGCGGACTTGGGAAAGGCCGCGGCTTTCGGCCTAGCTCCAGAGCGGTCGGCCACTACCTGCGCTCTGCCAGTCCTTCCCCGGCCTCCTCGGCCCCCTGCACCCCGCTCCGCTCTCCTCCATCCCGCGGACAGATTAGTGATCTCGGCAGCAGTAAAGTTTCCTGTGGAGTTCAGGACTACAACTCACATGATGCACAGCGCAGAATGAGCGGACTCTGGCTGCCATGGTAGCCACCAATCAGGCCCGGGGGGAGGCGGGATCTCGCGTTCCTAAATCTTTTCCTCCCTCCTTTCCTGGAAGTAGAAAGTTTGTAGATTGTTGTGATTGCGTCCGGTCCGTGTACATTGTATGAGAGGAGGGGGGCCTGAGCATTACACTACATGGGATGGGGGTCCTAGGATGGACGGGCACACCTCTACCCAATATATTTATCACCACCTTATATGACACTTCATGTCATGTCCGGATCAACATTGTCACCTATGGAGGGGATCAGGAGCTACACCTGGACACAAAGCAAAGAACACCTCCTGGATCCCACTTCACCCTCTGTTTTAGTAGGCAGATGACGGGCCTGTCTCCTGTGCAGAAACTGACCTGTAAGATCCCCACTCTCCTCTACCGTCTGTGTGTGTGTGTCAGCAGACATGTCACCGCTGACATCCGCCTCTCCATAGAGGTGAAGGGAATGTCCGATCAGGTCCGCCTGAAAAACTGACAGAAATTCACCTTAACTGTTGCATCTTAGAGAGCTTGTTCTTTTGAAAAACTCACTTATTGGCTTGATTGCCGGTGAAAATGAAGGGGGGGATGCTAAAAGAAAATTAATTCAGCCATAACATCTAAGAGTTGGCATCCCCTTTCTTGTTCTGCATGGAAACAAGTTTGTATTGAGCCCTAGGTCTCTTTTTTTTTTTTTTGGCTACGGTGGTTTCCTCCTTTTACATTAACCAGGATGTTGTACTTTCTTCCCTCTGTCCTGCTCAATTGGATTTTCTCCATTGTGCTGGATGTTGTATGAGCTGTTCAAGTCTTCCTCAGTAATGACTTCACTTTCTTGTCATCATATCTGAAGGTCCCTGTCTGACTCTTGTGGCGTCATTTCTAGATGGCTTCATTTCTAGATGGCTTATGTAGTTGTTTATTCAAACCTATAAGGTGAGGATAAGATTTTTCCACTTGCTATCAAGGCACACTTCATTAGATCAGTTGGTGGCTCTTTGTTTTTTAGCATTGAGCATCTATTTCCTTGGGATACTGAAGCCAGACCCTATGTATCTACAAAAGATGACTACTTTAGTTCTTGGGAGCCAGGTAGTTATTCTGCCTGCCTTATGCAATGGCCCCGTAGTCCCAAAGAAAAAGTTTACATTTTTCAGATCACATGTGTCGTCATACACGTGGCCCTCGCATTCAGGACTTTTTTTTTTTTAACCAGAAAGTATCTCTCGCTACCTGCTCACCACTGCCACTTGTAAATGCAGAAGCCTTCTGTGTTTGCAAGGACAGCTTTCCTCTTGGCTCTCACAGATCCCTGCCTGAGGACAATTAAGGTGCCGGGTGGGATTTCCGCCCATTCCCCCCCCCCCCCCCTCCCTGTGCACAGATGCCGACCAATTATCTCCCTGCAAGTGAGAGGGGCGGTGCTAAAGTCGGGCTGGGTCAGTGAGATGCGAGGAAGCTTCTTTTTGGGGTCAGAGAGAGATGAGAGCTGTGGAGGGAGATGTGTACAGGGGTAGAGGAGGAGGGGAGAGTGGTGTAGAGGCCACAGCTGAGAAGTGTAAGTGATATGTTAACCTGTGAGAGAGCTAAACCTTTTACACTGTGCATAGCACACGTCCAAACCCTGCAGCTATTCTCTAAGAAAAAAAGCCCTGGATAAATTTATATAGTCTTACAGCTGCAACCGGGCCTTTTGAGGGCAACCATAATGGTGATGCGGCCAGCAATAAAATTGAGTTTTTTTTTTTTTTTTATTTTTTTTTTTTTTTTTTTCACAGTCGGCTTTTACTGCACATGAGAGACCAGCTCATAGTAGGGGTGCTTAATTTTCGTCTGTTTCAGATTTGCATCATTTGTGGAAGTTTTCTCTTTTTTTTTTTTTTTTTTTTTTTTCCTTCTTTGTTTGAGTTTATTATAAATATATATATGTATGTATTGGGTTTTTACTCTTTACATATTTTATAAATACATTTATATATTTATTCCCCTTTTGACCTATCCCCCATACCCCTCCTTCCCTCCCTTCCACCACACCATTTAATAATCTCTTATCTTATTTAAGCTAGTTTTGCCTCCGGCCTTAGGTTTTTTACATAGCTCCATGATCTTTTAAAAGCTCTCCAGTTTTCCCATTTTGTGCTGTCCCAGTTTTCCTCTGAACTATCTCTTAGGTCTTCCATCATGTATGTTTCCTCCACGGTGTCTATCCATTCCCATATCGTGGGACATTCTATTTCCTGCCACTTCCTTGGTATCAACCTTTTGGCGGCATTTAATAGGTGTGGTACCAATGATTTTCTATATTTCTTGATCCCTTCTCCCCCTCCATGAAAAAGTACCGTCCATGGCTCTATTTTAATTTTTTCCTTTGTGATCTCTTCTATTATTTTCATAATCTTTTCCCAATATGTTTTAACCTTTGGGCATTCCCACCAAAGGTGGGCCATGGTTCCAGGTGACTTACAGCCCCTCCAGCAGTCTGCAGACTGGTCGTTCATAAATGTACTAAGTTTTTCTGGTGTTCGGTACCAGCCTGACATTTTGGCGGATCGACTGACGATAGCCGAGGTGTGGGTCAGTTTTAAAATTTTATCTATTGTGGACCTATCGCAACGTGACCCTAATTCCTTCTCCCATTTTTTTAATGAAGGGGTGTACATCTAGTTCCTCCCACTGTATTAGAATCTTATAAATCTTAGATATGGTTCCCTTCCTACTATCCAGAGAGCATAGTTTTTCTATGTCTGAGAGTTGGTTCCCAGTTCTTAAAGGTTGGGGAAGTTTCTGAATAAAGTGGGTTAACTGTTGGTACCTCCATTCATTAAGTGTCATAAAATTTTCTTTTTGCTCTATATGCTAATACGTGTCCTTGATGTGTTATATCTCTTACTTGTGCCTTATCATTTTTAATCCAGTTTCCCCCCACCTCTTTTTTCCCCGGGGGGAAGTAATCGTTATCTTTTAAGAAAATGAGGGGAGAGTTGAAATTTTTATCTATTTTCTTTTGTGTATAATCCCAAACCTTAAGTGCATTCATAGTGATTGTATGTGTTTCTATATCAAGTGCTCTAAATTGTGGGGGATTCCAAATTATTTTTTCTAATTTTACGTTTGCAAGAGTATTCTCCAAACTCACCCATCTTTTTTCTGTGTTTACTCTGGCCCATTCAACTACTCGCGACAGGATTATTGCATCATAATATTTTTTGAGGTCCGGGATGGCTAGTCCCCCCTTGTTTTTAGTCTGTCTGAGGGTCTGGAAGGATATCCTATGTTTCTTATTTCCCCAAATATAATTCATAATCCTTTTTTGGAGGGTACAGATCAGTTGTTTTGGGAGTTTAATCGGGATCATCTGGAACTTGTATAATATCTTAGGTATCAACACCATTTTACAGAAGTTTATTTTTTTTTTTTTTTTTTTTTTTTTTTTTTTATTCTAGTTATTTCATTTTTATTTCTTCTATCAGGGGGATGTAGTTAATTTCGTAGATTCTTTTTTCCGTGCTCGCCAAATGGATACCCAGGTATTTAAGCTCTTTAACCCATGGGAATTTATGTTTTACTCTAAGGGTTAGCATTTCTTTCTTGGGTGTGCTAGCATTTAATATTTCCGTTTTGTTAATATTTAATTTAAAGTTTGATATTTCCCCATATTGACTACATATATTTAATAGTTCTGGGATAGAAGTTTTAGGGTTGGTCAAGTAGAAGAGCACATCGTCAGCAAATGCCGCTAACTTATGTTCCTCTTTTCCCACCTTAATTCCATTTATTTCAGGGCATTTGCGTATTCTAGATAGAAAAGGTTCGAGGGACAGTACAAATGGTAATGGTGAGAGGGGACACCCCTGTCTCGTTCCATTTTTCATTGAGAAGTATTGGGAGAGGCCTCCATTGATTTTAATCCTAGCCGTTGGGGCTTTGTATAGGGTTCCAATCCACCCCATCATCCTACTTCCGAATCTTATGGCTTCCAAGGTTTGTAACATGAATCCCCAGTCTACCCTGTCGAACGCTTTCTCAGCGTCAATCGACAGGAGTAGACTGGGGACTCTACTTCTCCTCATTTCCTGAATCAGGAGGAGGGTCCTTACCCCATTGTCCCTCCCCTCTCGTCCCTGAATAAACCCTGTCTGTCTGATCGGGGTGAATCAGCCCCGCCATTTCACATTTTATTCTCTCGGCCAATATCTTTGCGAACAGTTTTAAATCTGTGTTTAACAGAGATATAGGCCGATAGTTCGAGCAGGCCCTGGAATCCTTGCCTTCCTTCGGAATGACAGTTATTATTGCCTCGGCGGCTTCTTTACTCAGGGTATAATCCTTTCCTAGGCCGTTAAAATATTGACATAGTCGAGGTATGAGAATATCTTTACATTTTTTGTAATAGAGTGCAGTAAAGCCGTCGGGCCCAGGGCTTTTCCCTATTGCTGTACCCGATAACGCTAGTTGTACTTCCCTTTCTGTAATCGGCCTATCCATAATTGAGGCATCTGTTTGTTTCACTGATGGGAGTCCTACCCCCTGCAGGAAATCTGAGGTTTTAGCTCTTTTGTCCTCGTTTTCCCAGTTTTTATGTTTAACTGCATATAAATTTTCATAAAACGCTCTGAACGTTTCAGCTATATCTTTTGTTTTATACACCTCCTCTCCTTGTTCGTTTTTAATTTTTCCTATATAGTTTCTTCCTTTCTTTTTCTGGACCAACTTTGCCAGATGTTTGCTGGTTTTGTTGCCTGCGATTATCTGTAGATCTTTTAGTTTCTTGGAATAGCAGATTTTTAAGTTGGTTACATTTATTGACTAATTCTTGATATAAATCTTGTTGCTGAGTTCCTCTTTTATGTTTTTGTTCTAACTTATCTATCTCCTCAATTATTTTCTCTTTTTGAAGCCGATTCTCTTTTTTCTTTCTTGCTCCCTCAGATATCAAAGTGCCTCTAATTACGGCCTTGTGGGCATCCCATAACGTGGCTTTAGATATGTCACTTGTATCATTTATTTTGAAGTATTCTTCTAACTCCTTTTGAACCCTGATTAGGCTATTTTGCGTCCTTCAATAATTCCTTGTTAAGTCTCCAGATTTGGGGTGGCCTCGGGTTACCTGACACATTAAAGGACACGCTGATTGGGGCATGATCTGATATAGTCATGGGCTCTATTGTCGCATTCACCACCTCCTCCAATAGATAGTGATCAACGAGGATATGGTCAATACGGGAATAGCTCCCATGAACAGGAGAATAGAAGGTATAGTTTCGCGTCGCCGGGTTTAGCACGCGCCAGGCGTCTACCAATTGACTACTATGCAGATTATTTTTTAGTTTTCTTAGTTGTTTTATATTGGTCCCTGGTGTCTGGGTTGTCTTATCTACCTTTGGGTCCATGCACAGATTGAAGTCTCCTCCCAGAATAACCCTACCTTTTTTTTAAAGTCCCTTATCTTTCCCAAGATGTTAATTAAGAATTTTATCTGTTGATTATTAGGTGCATAGATGTTTACTAGAGTGCATTCTGTCATCTAATTTCCCTTTTAGTATGAGGAATCTCCCCTCAGGATCTGTCAATCTATCGATCAACTGGAATCTCACTCCTCTGGCGAACCCGATAGCTACTCCCCTTGCGCGTTTTGAGACAGTGTCCCCATAGTACCATACAGGGAAATCTATTGAATTTAATTTCACGTTTGATTCCAAGGTGAGGTGGGTCTCCTGTAAATATGCTACATCAGTTTTAATTCTCTTCAGTTCCTTTGAAACTTTGTGTCTCTTTGTGGGACTATTTAAACCTTTTACATTTTATATGATACGCATTTTATTGTCGGCATTATCTAGTATTGGAAATCCTCCTCTCTAATTTAAGTTTTAACCTCAGCCTGATTTCATATACTTTCTTTATCAGTCCTTTTGGTGTGGTGTATCTCCCTCCCCTCCATCCCCTTCCCTTTGCCCTCCCTCCTCCCCCCCCGAGTAAACCCCCCTCCCTCGCCCCTACTCCCACACCCTCTCCCCCACCCTAATGGTCGATATATAGACCTCTGACCCAATATTTCCCTTGGATCAGTACCCCAGTAGGTGGGATGGGACCTGTTTTCCTATCCCCCTTCTAAGCTTAGATGGGGGAATAATTCTTCATCTTCCTCCTATGTCTGGCTCTCCTATTTGGTTTACCTCCCCCCTCTCTTCCTCCGTCGCCCCCCTGGCAGTCTATTCCTATCTAGGCCCATCCTGGAAGTTCGGGTATCTGCAGGTTCAGCCGATTACAAAAATCCCTCAGATCTTCGGGAAATCTTAAGATTGCGGATTTCCCATCTTTTGATCCTACTAGACATGCTGGAAATCTCCAGTTGTACTTAATTTTTTTTTCCACGAGTTGTTCCAATAGTGGTTTTAAGTCTTCTTCTAGCCAGGGTTTCTGCGGCTCATTCTGCAAAAATCTGGATACTAGCCCCTCCATAAGTGTGTGGGGGGGGGGGGTGGCCTCTTAGTTTCCTCCAGATTTCGTCTGTCTTCAAACCTATGGAACCTCACAATAATATCTCGGGGCCATTCTGTTTCTGGTCTATTCGATCTTCCTATTCGATGTACTCTCTCTATTTTGATCGGATCTTCAAGGGGTTTTCCCAGGATTGGATTAAATATTGTCCTCATTTTTTCCTTCAGATCTTCTCCTTTTTCTTCCGGGACTGACCTAATTCTCAGGTTTAGTCTCCTGGATCTATTTTCCTGGTCTTCTAATTTATAGAGTATGTTTCTCTGTTGTAGTTGGACCAGGTCTACTTGTTCTCTGAGGGTATTTAATTCTTGTTTTTGTATCTCTGGTTGCTCTTCCAGGGCCTCCACCCTAGATAGGTGACCAAAGTCTGTCCTTATACTGTGTATTTCATCTTTGATTGCATTTCCAATTTGCATCAACATCCTTTCCATATCTCCCATAGTTGGGATGTGTTCCTCAGATCTCTCCTCTCCTCTCTTCTGCCACTCTCTGCCTCGTCCCCATTGTTCCCTTCTTCTCTAGTGTCCTCCAGTGTACCCCTTTGCTTTGGACTTAGGGATTTTTTCCCATCCATTTTTTTTATCCGTTTTCTCTTGTAGGGGCTTTGGTGATTTAGACATATATTGTCTAATTGTACTTGTTGAGGCCACGCTGACAGGGTTTTTTGGGGCTCCCCCTTTTGTTGATCTGCTTGTCATCCTGGATATAGTATCCTTCACTTTTCTGATTCTCTTCCCCAGGTTGACTGCTTGTTAACCTCCTTTCAACCTCCTGATCAAGTTTCTCTCCTTCCCTACCTTAATGGTGGTTGCTGGTGTAGCTAAGTGAAGTGGAGGTATCACTCGCCTCTTACCCCTGGGGACCTCTCGTATGTTTCGGGAAAGAGGTTTTATTCTTCTCCAATGGGAGACAAAACAGAAAAAGGCAGCAACAGTGGGAGAGGAGAAATTGAAAACCAAAGGGGGAGGTATGCCCTCCTCTCAAGAGAGACCCTAGTTGCAGCTTAGATATCTTTTAATATCTTTTGATATTTAGGGTTTTTGGTGGGGGTGGTTCTTGCCTTCTTCCTCTCTCCTATCCCCCTTCAGTCCTCTGCCCCAGTTGATCTGAGGTTTTATCTCTGGTTTCCTCCTCCTGGGCTAGAATATTGACCCCTCGTAGGTGCATATACCGTGGTGCATATATTTATGCTACAAGTACTTCGGGCAGGTGAAAATCTTTTATATGTACCCATCTATCGTCTCCATGGACAATTTCTTTTTCTATTTCACCGACTGCTGTTTAAACCTCACATTACTCCGGGATCATTACTTTATCATTGTAGGGGGTTCCCTAGAGGATTTATAAGGGGTTTGTTAATTTTAAGAGGGTACCGTCGACTGTGTGGGGGAGGGAAAACATTTACTGGTAGAAACCCCAGTACTTTTTTTTTTTTTTTCCTCCCACTCCTTACTAGGGAAAAAGGGGGGGGGGGGCCTCCGTACACCTCCTCCTAGGCCCAGGAGAGGAAAAAATATATATTGCAGTAAAGTTGTCCCACTTCCAGGGATATTATCCAGATTCTGTGTTTTAGTCGGTCATTTATTTATTTCCACTACCCCCTCCCTTTATAGCAAGAGTCTTTTTACCATCCGTTGTATACAAGAAAAGAAAACAAACACCAATATTTCTCTCTCTTTGAAATTTTAGGATTATATGACAATCTTCAGATCAGCATGCAGTTTATATTTCTCAGAGATTTTTCCCGTTGTTCACAGAATATATTCATCTATGCAGGTGGTTATGCAGGTAATTAATCGTAGCAGTGAGTCTGGGTTAGAGACATCTTCCAGCTGGGTTTATATGTTCAATATAGAGCTATGTAGTACGATAGGGAACAGTACCTTCAGGATCTGCTTCTATACTACCTGTAGCGCCCAGTGGGCCCTGTTCCATGCTCTGGACATGGAGGTCCGGTGGTCAGCTTAACTGAGGAGGAGGGGGGGGTAGGCAACGGATGGTAATCCGGGTCGAGGGACGCGGCTTTCCTGTCTCCAAACGCCGACTTAGCCCTCTTCCTCTCCAGGCTCGCTGCGGGATGTCTCCCGATCAGTTGGCGGCAGTTTCCCGGTCCCCATTCGCTGCGTTGAGGCTCTACAGCATCGAGGGTTCCTGAGCGTGTAGCGTCTCCTCCGTCCCAGCCAGCCATCAACCGCGTCTCATGGTCCCTCCCACCTACGGCGCGTCACGTCTTCACGTGCACGCCATCCCCCAATAAAATTGAGTTTGACACCCCTGCTTTAGATATTCAAAGATGCCTAGTCTGCTATTTATAAGCTACTAGATTAGTGGTTCTCAACCTGGGCAGCAGGGCTGTCCCTGGAGCCTGTTGCCGCCCCGCTTGGCTGTTCCTGGAGCCCGCGGCTGCCCACTCGGCCTCTTTGCAGCCACCCATTCAGTTCACGGCATGGGTAGGGGGCAGAGATTAGAGGTCAGCTGGACTGGTGAGGAATATTAAGTGGGAGGGGATGAAGGAGACCCTATCCTGATTTCAGCATAGGTGTCACTGCTGCGAGACGCCACAAAGCTGGAGACGGTGAGTAACATTAACACTACCTGTGATTAGAGTTGCCATTTAGAGTCCCCACTACAGTTTTCAGATCAGCAGAATACCTTGATCAAGAGCACCTAAGTTGGCTGATCAGGTCCCACCTTGAGGTAGAATTTATTACTTTTTTCTCCTCTCGTTGCTTTCCTGGAAGATGATTGGGGAAATTCCCAGTTATCCTTACCAGTAATGGAATTTCTAGTGGCTTTTCGATACAAGTCTATTTCCCACTTATTTCTTTTTATGGCTATTTTATACTCTTTCCCCCCCCCCCCCTAACACTGATGGAGGCTACTTTTATCTAAGGGGAGTGGGAGGATTTTTTGGTTTCTGCTTGCATTTCCTGTAGAGGGAGGTTTCAATCATCTCTCAGGTTGTTGTCTTGGAATATTCTTAGAAATGCTAGGAATTTGTCCATTGTCCTGGTCCATTCTGACTCAAAATGCAACACATTACATGCTGTGAACTGCACTATAGTCCCCCTACTGAGTGATGACATTCGTTCGCTGGAAGTCCTGGTTTCTCAAACTATTTTAATCTATTTCCCACAGAAAAGGATTTCATTGATATTCTATTAAATGTGCATCCGATACTCTATACTTCTAGAACCCCTTGCTAAACTATATACCCAAAAACTCTTTAGTAAACCAGTAGTGTTCCCTTTAATTCTTAATATTCATAGTAAGGCTGTTCGCCCTTTCCCTTTTCTGTAATGACTGTCATCTTACCTCCTGTTTTTTTTTTTTTTTAATTTCAGACGACGATACATTGAAGAGCTAGAGAGTCGTATAGCACTGATGCCTTTAATCCAGGCAGAAGATGATAGGAGGTAATTCCTTTTTATCTGTACTCTTTTTCTTTCAGTTAAGACATTCTGTCCATCTATGTACTAATTTAAGTAAAATGTTATATCATTTTCACCTATGTCGGCAACCATTTTGGCCTCTAAACTATGGTTAGTAAGTTGGTAAGTGGACCAAACGGTAGGTATGCATAGGTTTTTGTCTAAGCCCTTCCTACCTCCAGCTGCACTTGTTGGGGCTCAAATGAAAGTTGAAATCGCCTTTCCACTCTTTTTTATTTTTTATTTTTGAGAATTCTTAGAACTTTTTATAAGCTTGTGATATGTCACACAACACCTTTGTGACAATGTGGTCATGTGCCTTATACTAGACCTAGGAAATTATTTAGTGAATAGCTTTAGAGGCACTGCCCCCAAACTAAAATACTGTACATAGGCAGGGAATGGTGGCTTCCATCAGTGCTTTATCATCTTTATCTGTGCTTACTATACCCAAACTGGAGTTGAAGATTTCTTTAACCACTTGTCCACCGCCCACCGTCAAATGACGGCGGGCGGAGGACTCCAATCTCCTGACTGCACGTCATGACGTCCAGTCATTCAAACAGGGAATGCGCGCGATCGCATCCCTGTACTGTCGGTAGCGGCGTGTCACGGAGACACCGCTCGTTGCCGACAGGGGTGAACAGCGGAGCAGATGCGCTGTTAACCATGTGATCGGCCTTGATGAAGTCACGGCTGATCACGCATAGCAACACCCCCATAGTGCACGGCGCGTGCCCGTCGGTGGCAGCGTGTTCCCGGGAACACTGCTCGTCACCCAACAGTCACCCATAAAGTGCACCTGTCGCATAAATAGACTGCCATCAGCGGTGCAACCGTCGCCCACCAGTGACCGTACCCTGTCACCTGTCACCCATCTGTGACCTGCCCTGTCACCCATCTGTGACCTGCCCTGTCACCCATCTGTGACCTGCCCTGTCACCCATCTGTGACCTGCCCTGTCACCCATCTGTGACCTGCCCTGTCACCCACCAGTGACCTTCCCTGTCACCCGTTTATGAAGAGAAAAGACTAATTTGCTAAATTTTATGACAGAAACAAAGAAAAATGAAATTTTTTTCACAATCTACGTTTTTTTTTTTTTTTTTTTTTTTTTATTTATAGTGCAAAAAATAAAAAACCTACGAGTGATTAAATACCATCAAAATAAAGCTCTATTTGTGTGGGAAAAAAAAGGACTTTTTATTTGGGTACAGTGTTGCATGACTGAGTAATTGTCATTCAAAGTGTGAGAGCACCGAAAGCTAAAAATTGGTCTGGGTAAGAAGGGGGTTTAAGTGCACTGTATTGAAGTGGTTAAAGGTTTCAGGAAGGCTGGTTGATGCGTAAAAGGCTTTATAAATGACTGCTGTACAAGCTGAAGCAAATCTGTGGTGTGAATCTTTTGCCCAGTATACATTAACCACTATGGAATTTTTCTTTTTTCACATTCCATAATTATATATTTAATCGCATATTGCGATAAAGCGCATCTCATTCAAAGTCCCAATCGTACCTTTTTATACATTAACCACTTAAGGACCGCCTACTGCACATTTACGTCGGCAGAATGGCACGGCTGGGCACATCAACGTATATATACGTTGATTTTAGTACCCAGCCGTGGGTCGCGGACCCGATCGCCGCTGCAGTGCGGCGATCCGTCCCTGGAGCGGAAGAACGGGGAGAGCCGTGTGTACACACGGCTTCCCCGTGCTTCTCTGTGGCCGTAGCATCGATCGCGTCATCCCTGTAATAGGGGGACGCGATCGATGACGTAACACCTACAGCCACACCCCCCTACAGTTGTAAACACAACACATAGGCACACATCCCCTTCAGCGCCACCTGTGGTTAAATCCTAAACTGCAACTGTCATTTCCACAGTAAACAATGCAAATTTAAATGCATTTTTTGCTGTGAAAATTACAATTGTCCCAAAAATGTGTCAAAATTGTCCGAAGTGTCCGCCATATTGCCGCAGTCGCTGATCGCCGCTATTAGTAGTAAAAAAAAAAAAAAAAAATGCAATAAAACTATCCCTTATTTTGTAAACGCTATACATTTTGCGAAAACCAACCGATAAACACTTATTGCGTTTTTTGTTTTTTTTTACCAAAAATAGGTAGAAGAATACGTATCGGCCTAAACTGAGAAAAAAAAATGTTTTTTTTATATATTTTTGGGGGATATTTATTATAGCAAAAAGTAAAAAATATTGCTTTTTTTTTTAAATTGTCGCTCTATTTTTGTTTATAGCGCAAAAAATAAAAACCGCAGAGGTGATCAAATACCACCAAAAGAAAGCTCTATTTGTGGGGAAAAAAGGACGCCAATTTTGTTTGGGAGCCACGTCGCAAGACCGCGCAATTGTCAGTTAAAGCGACGCAGTGCCGATTCGCAAAAAGGGGCAAGGTCCTTTACCTGCATTTTGGTCCGGGTCTTAAGTGGTTAAAGACAGCTTGAGCAAGTCCTGGTCACCATGATGAGGAAAACCTTTTCAGGCAACCAGAGGTTTGAAGGGATTTAAATTGTTTTGACTGCAGTTATATAAGCACCCACTAGATGGCACGTAATAGAAACAGCGTTTCATCAATCACTGAACATTCAAAATGAAAGGAAATACCTGTCTTGCAGACTACTACAGACAAAAGTCCAATCTACACATGTCAAACGGTGCAGAAAATTATAAATGCTGGAAAATAGGGCCGTATCCTCCAAAGTTTGTGTACCCAATCCTTTTATAATACTAAGGTAATATAAAAAAACTTTAATACAAGGTGAAGATCACTTTGCATCCCATACCCCACAAGACTTCTCCTGTAGTTTTAAAAATAAAATAAATTACAGAATGTAACATGTTTTAGTTTCAAATTGGAATTCAGATTTAATGGTCAGAACATTTACCTAGGACATGCATTGGGTTAGTTAGTTATTTAGAGGTAAATTATGTTTTAATAGTTAAATAGCGAGGCATATTTTTGAAGAATAATGCTGGACTTCAAGGCCGACATCTGGGTTTCATCTGGTTTAGTTATCAGTATGGTGGATGGGTTGGTGTTCAGGCATCAAAGTGTGTACTTCCTGAGTAGGCAAATTATAATATCAGTAGGGTTAACCCTCTTTTTTTTTTTTTTTTTTTTCCCTCCCTTGTCTAGATTGCTGGGTTTAGTTTATGGGTAGTATTTGTAAAAAAACTATTGTGAATACGATTGTTTTGTCTGCGCTCAGTGTCAACCTCCGTAACTTCTTTTTTTTTTTAAAAAGGATCCTACGGACTTTACGAAAAAATTTGGAAGAGGAAGCCATTATTATGAAAGATGTCCCAGGCTGGAAGGTAGGAAAACCAGTTTCTGAGTTTCTTGTTTTTTTTTTTTTTATTGAAGGGGTTGTAAAGGCAGGTTTCTTATCTATATGTGCAGCAGGCCCCCCAACACTTAGTTGAGCCCCATCTCTCTCCAGCGATGTTTACGAATGCCTTGTCCATCTAGAACTCTCCCCTCTAAATGGCTCCTGCTGCTGTCAATCAAACTCGGTTAACCAATCAGGATGAGGGGGGTGGGGCCAAACCACAGCTTGGTGTCTGAATGGACACAGAGGTGTAGTTCGATTTAGGTGCTCCCATAGCAAGCTGCTTGTTGTGGGGGCACTCAACAGGAGGGAGGGGCAAGGAGCTCCAGCTGGGGACCTGAGAAAAGGAGGATCCAGTCTGCCCTGTGCAAAACCACTGCACAGAGGAGGTAAGTATAACATGTGGTACTGTATTTAGCGCCCTATTATGCGCACTGGCGTATAGCCCGCACCCCTAATTTAGCCTGACATTTCTGGGAAAAAAAAATGTTTTAATACTTGGTTTTGGTGCCTTGTCCGGCGTCCGTCCTTGGTGTCCTCCTGCGCTGGTCTCTGTGCCGAACGCCGCTTCCCGCACTGTGTTTGAATGCCGCCGACATATACTGAGCGCGGTGCACTCAGCCAGGCTCGGCTCCCCTCACGGTTATGCGAGAGAAGCCGAGCGTGGCCGAGTATACTGCGCTCGGTATATGTCGGCGGCTGCATTTAAACACAATGCGGGAAGCGAGTATCGATTCCCATGCTGTGTTTGAATCCGCCGCCGACATATACCGAGCGCAGTACACTCGGGCACGCTCGGCTTCTCTAGCATAACCGCGATGGGAGCCGAGCCTGGCCGAATATACCCGAGTGTACTGCGCTCGGTATATGTCGGTGGCGGATTCAAACACAGTGCGGGAAGTGAGTATCGGCGTATATCGTGCACCCACGATTTTGCCCTGATTTTTTTTTTTTAAGGGCAAAAAAGTGCGCAGTATACGATTTATAAATACGGTAGTTAAAAAAAGAACTAGACTTTACAATCACTTAAGAGCCGGTTCACACTGGGGCGACCTGGGATCCGACTTGAAGTCTTCCCAAGTCGTGTGGTTGAGAAAATTAATTAAAGTGAACGAGAGCCGTCTTAATACACACTACTGAAGTCGCTCCGACTTCAGAAAAGGTTCCTGTACTACTTCAATCAGACTTCTAGGCAGCTTGTACCCATTGATTTTAATGGAAGTCACCTCAGAAGTTGGATCACTGTCTTAACTGAAGCAACTTTCCAGGAAGATAACATACATTTCTCAGGCAAACCCTTCCCTCAGCTGATTGTTATTTGATTGGCCACTGGAAAGTCTCCTGTCCTGGAGGCGACTTGAAGTTGCCTTGTACTGTCCTGGAGGTAACTTCAAGTAGTGTTGTAGATCGCCCTGTGGTTCATGCTGAAGTCGTGTTGGAGTTGCCTCTGAAAGTCGTGCTGGAAGTCGTGTCGCCCCAGTGTGAACCGACTCAAGGACAGGGCCAGGCCTATGGGTAAGCAGAAGTGGAGGCCGCCTTGGGTGCTTCAGCAGAAGATGGACATTAAATGTCAGATCATGCAACTTATGTTGCTAATGTAGCTCATGATGTGGGTGCCTTGGGTGCTAAAGGATCCAGTCCCAGCATTGAGATTATTAGTTTGACTTGAGTGACATGTGAATAGGTAGTGTTTTCTTTAATGGCAATGTGTTTCTCACTCATAAGTTGCTACAAGGCACAGTGATGGGGGGGGACAAAAGACTTCTATTTGGAGTAGAAGGTCACATTAGGCAGTGTAATACTTTGATCGTTTTCAGCTCTACTATAAAATACAATCGATAATGAAAATCTTGACAACGATTTTCATTATTGATTAGTTGGTTCTAGGGGTGCAACGGATCACGCCCGATCCGCCATCTGAACGGGCCGACCTGTTTGGATCGGCACAGAATGCGATCCGCGGAATGCACCGCCGCCGCGGCCTTAGGAAAGACTGCGGCTTTCCGGCTAGCTCCAGAAGGGTCGGCCATCTTGGTACACCCGGCGGTGCGCGCTGACGTCATCACCCCTCCCTCTGCACGTGGATCTATTCTGCAAGAGCGCGCAGTACTGAGAGACTGAGAAGTACAAGTAGTACAGTGAGTTCATTCATCACCTGTAGTGTGTTACTGTTTACTAGTGTGGGGGCAATGTTGGACTGGAACGGTGATGGTGATGAGTGGGGGACAGTACAGTGCTAAATTGTTATAATTTTTTTATTTTTATTTTTTTGTTATCACAAGGTCTGTTTTTTACATTTTGATGTTTCTCTGACAGGTTGGAGAATCTGTTTTTCATACAAAGCGCTGGGTGCCCCCTAGTTTAGATGAGCTGTACAACCTGCGTTCCGAGGAAGATTTTGATCATGCAAAACATGCTTTTAAGTGGTATGTTTGAACTCCCTCCATCTTGACTGCAGTTTTAATATAAAAAAAATAAATCTTCAATCCAAATACTTGGCTCTTAGATCTCTCATTGCATATTTAAACATACATTTTGGTGATTTCTGGGGGTTAATTAATAACTTTTTGGTTCTTCAGAGTACTGCGCTATTATATGACAATTTACTGAGATTTACAGAAGACATTCGTGAAGCACCCCCTTTCCATGAATGTGTTCCTTTTTTCTACATGCAATTAAACCATTTAAAATTCACTTTATGTATTCTAGTATCCCCACAATCTGCCCTATCAACCTCTTCATTTCAAATGCATTCTTTTCACAAAACACTGAGGATAATCTGTAAATTTTCTGATGACTGAACTTTAACATTTTGCTAAAAGCCAGCAGCTAAGCTCTCATTTTTTTCTTGAACCATATATGTAATTATTCCAATTATGTGTGTGTGTGTATATGTATATATTTTTTTTTATTGCGGTCTGTGTTTAAAGACCTAATGATACAAGTGTTTTCATTTTAGAATTTTTCACTGCAAAATATTAGGTAGACTTTTAACCACTTAAGGACCTTGGGTGTTTTTCAGATTTGGCGTTTACAAGACTAAAACAGTGTTTTTTTTTTTGCTAGAAAATTACTTAAAACCCCCAAACATTATATATATATTTTTTTCTAACACCCTAGAGCAGGGGTCTCCAAACTGCGGCCCGAGGGCCAGATGTGGCCCTTTGCTAGCCTTTATCCAGCCCTCGGGCACTATCCCTCTCACTGATATGAGGTACTATTTCTTCCACTGACACCAACAAGGAGGCACTGATATCAATGATGGGACACTATTCTTCCTACTGATAGGGGCCCTAAACCTCCTCCTCCTGACCACCAACCCTGAGGCCATATTTATTCTCACTGATGCTCGGCCCAGGACATTTTCTGGCCCTTCTAAAGTCTGAAAGACAATAAACTGGCCCTTTGTTTGAAAAGTTTGGAGACCCCTGCCCTAGAGAATAAAATGGCAATTGTCATTGCAATACTTTTTGTCGCACGGTATTTGCGCAGCGGTTTTACAAGCGCACTTTATTTTTTGGAAAAAATTCACTTTTTTGAATTAAAAAATAAGACCACAATAAGTTTGGCCCAATTTTATATATTGTTAAAGATAATGTTACGCCGAGTAAAATGATGCCCAACATGTCATGCTTAAAAATTGTGCCCGCTCATGGAATGGCGACAAACTCTTACCCTTGAAAATCTTGATAGGCGACGTTTAAAAAAATTCTATAGGTTGCATCTTTTGACTTGGAGGAGATCTAGGGCTAGAATTATTCCTCTCGCGCTAACGATTGCGGTGATACCTCACTTGTGTGGTTTGAACACCGGTTTCATATGCGGGCGCTACTCACGTATGCGTTTGCTTCTGCGCGAGCTCATCGGGACGGGGCGATTTAAATTTTTTTTTGTTTACACTGGAATTTCTTTTTTTTATCACTTTTATTCCTATTGCAAGGAATGTAAACATCCCTTGTAATAGAAAAAAACATGACAGGTCCTCCTTAAATATGAGATCTGGGGTCAAAGACTTCAGATCTCATATTTAGACTTAAATGCAAAAAAAAATAAAAAAAAATTGTCATTTGAAAAAATGACAACAAAATGTGCCTTTAAGACACATGGGCGGAAGTGACGTTTTGACGTCACTTCAGCCCTGCTATGCTATGGGGACGGGTGGGGGCCATCTTGCCCTCACTCGCATCCCCACACAGCAGGCTGAAGGACCAGATCGCCTCCGCCGCTACGGTAAGCGGTGCCCCCCCCCTCCCGCCGCAGATAACGGTGATTTTGCGGCGAATCAGCCGCGGAGACCACCGTTATCATTAACAGGACCACTCACGCTAAAGATAGATATCTCGGTTGTGGCAGCAGCTGCTGCCGTTACCAAGATATCCATCTTTAAAAAAAGGACGTATATCTGCGTATATCTGCGTGAGGAGGTCCTTAAGTGTGTTCCAGGCTTTAGACTGGGAAGCCATTAACCACTTCAGCCCTGGAAGAATTGGCTGCTCAATGACCAGAGCATTTTTTCAGCACTGCACCGCTTTAACTGACAATTGTGCAACGTTGTACCCCAAACAGAGGTGGTATTTGATCACCTCTGCGGTTTTTATTTTTTGAGATCTAAACAAAAAAAGAGCGACAATTTTTGAAAAACACAATTTTGTACTTTTTGCTGTAACAAATGGCCCCCCTTTTTTTTTTTTTCTCAGTTTAGGCAGCTATGTATTAATATTTTTGGTAAGAAAAATGTCAAGTGTATATCGACGCACATCCTCGTTCTGTAACGAGCAATCGCGGGTGCCCGGCGGTCGTCAGCTCCGGGGACACGCTTCAGGCGTGCGCCCCTGGAGGCGTCTTAAAGAGCCAATGTACAGCTACAACGGCTCGTGCAGGGGGGGCAGCCTTCTGCAGTATAACTGTGACGGCTGGTCTGGAAGCAGTTAAAGTTCACATGCGTGTAAAGGCAGGTGTCCCAATACATTTGACAATATAGTGTATTCGGGAGTCAGATGCCTTTAGACCGGTGGTGAGGAGCAAGTTCCAGGCACAAGAGCAAATTATCCAGCTGAACCTGTGTGGGTGGATGAGGTCTGACGGAAGCTGTGGAACCTTGGATGTGCTTGAGGTTGGAAGTCTCTAAATAACCAGCGCTATTTGACAATTTGATACATGGAGGGTCAGTATATTTTGGTAAGAGGCTTTGTTTGCCCACTAGTAGTGGCTGGTGGGAGGATAAAACTGAAGTCTGTTTCTCTGGGCACCAAGTGATCATGATATCTGGACTGTTCATGGGACTTTTTAAATATTTAACCTGGTATATACCAGGCTATAGCTAAATCGCGGCTCTCCAGTTCTGGGAGGACATCTGTGTTGTTGTGTTTGTTTTTATATAGAATAAAAAAAAAAGAGCAGAGGCCCTTTGGGGTTGATCTGCTAAATCTGGAGAGTTCAAAATCTGGTGCAGCTGTACATGGTAGCCAATCGGCTTCTAACGTCGGCTTGTTCAATTAAGCTTTAACAAAGACCTGGAAGCTGATTGGGTTTCTAAGCAGAGCTGTACCAGATTTTGCACTCTCCAGTTTTAGCAGATCATCCCCAAAGAGCATTGGCTTTTTTTTTTTCTTCTTTAAGATGTACATAATCACAAAGGTAAGTACACCCCCCTTACGTTTTTGTAAATATTTTATTACATCTTTTCATGTGACAACACTGAATAAATTACACTTTGCTACAATGGAAAGTAGTGAGTGTGCAGCTTGTATAACAGTGTAAAATTGCTGTTCCCTCAAAGTACACACAGCCATTAATGTCTAAATTGCTGACAACAAGTGAGTACACCCCTAAGTAAAAATGTCCATATTGGGCCCAATTAGCTTTTTCCCCCTCCCTGGTGTCATGTGACCTTGTTGGTGTAAAAGGTCTCAGGTGTGAATGGGGAGCAGGTGCGTTAAATTTGGTGTTATCGCTCTCACTCGCTTACTAGCCACTGGAAGTTCAACATGGCAACTCGTGACAAAGAACAAACAATTGTTGCCAAGACCATACAGCAGTTTAACAGGGCAGGTTCCACTCGGAACAGGCCTCCCTCTGGCTGACTAAAAAAGTTGAGTGCACATGCTCAGTGTTACATCCAGTGGTTGTCTTTGGGAAATGCGTATGAGTGCAGCATTGCTGCAGAGGTTGAAGGGGTGGGGTCAGCCTATCGGTGCTCAGCCCATACGCCACAGACTGCATCAAATTGGTCTGCATGGCTGTCGTCCCAGGACAAAGCCTGTTCTAAAGCTGAATCCACAAGAAAGACTAGCAGACTAAGGACATGGATTACTGGAACCATGTCCTGATGAGACCAAGATAAAAAGTATTTGGTTCAGATGGTATAAAGTGTGTGTGTGTGTGTGTGTGTGTGTGTGGTGGCAACCAGGTGAGGAGTATAAAAACGTGTGTCTTGCCTACAGTCAAGAATGGTGGTAGAAGTGTCATGGTCTGGGTGGGGCTGCATGGGTGCTGCCAGCTAGGGATGAGCCAAGCAACACCCCCTGATTCGGTTCATACGAACACTGTTAAAGTCTATAGCACACGAATGTGAAAAAAAGTGTTCATTTTAAAGGCTTGTATGCAAGTCCTTGCCATAAAAAGTGTACTGGGACCCAGGTACTGCCCCAGGGGCCAAGTATCGATGCAATAAAAAAAAAAAAACATTTTTAAAATGGCAGTTTTTTCAGGAGAAGTGATTATAATTATTTTTTTTTTTTTTTAATAATGTGTAAATTAAAATTAAAAAAATGCTCCTTTTTAACCACTTCACTTCAATACTGGCCACTTTTGCCCCTTTCCTTCCCAGGCCAATTTTCAGCGCTCTCACACTTTCAATGACAATTGTGCGGTCATGCAACGCTGCACCCAAATACAATTTTATCATTTTTGTTCACACAATTTTATCATTTTTGTTCACACCCCCCCCCTTCTCTCACCTGAAAGGTGCTGACACTGGAGGGGGGAGGTGTGTGGACCTCCGCTTTAAGTTTGACTTTAACCGCGGGATCACCCCCCCCCCCCCGCCAGCATTGGAGAGCTACAGTTCATCGAGGGAACCATGAATGCTAACATACTGAACCCTTTGCAGACTGGGCCACAGATCACTATTCCAACATAATGGCCCCAAAACACACCTCTATACGACCACTGCCTTGCTAAAGAAGATGAAAGTAAAGGTGATGGACTGGCCAAGCATGTCTCCAGACCTTGAGCATCTGTGGGGCATCCTGAAACAAAAAGTGGAGAAGTGCAAGGTCTCTAACATCCACCAGCTCTGTGATGTCATGGAGGAGTGGCAGAGGACACCAGTGGCAACCTGTGAAGCTCTGGTGAACTCCATGCCTAAGAGGGTTAAGGCAGTGCTGGAAAAGTACTCCATAATGTTCCACCGCAAAAAACTCTGTTGGGCTCTTCTTAAAACATGAACATTGGTGCACAATTGTCCTTTACTGTGTTCTCTGGCCCCACTCAGGTGGACTCTCACCTTACTAGATGGGACTTTTTTTTTTTTCTTCTTTCTTTCTTCTTTCTTTTAAAGGTCACCATCTGCTCCAAATGTATAGGACTCCAGGAATCTTGGCTCTCCACCTGCTTCCTGTGTTCCCCCCCCCCCCCTTTTTTTGCATGGGCTATAATATAAGGTTGGTATAGGTGCAGTATGGGTTGGGTACACTTGGTGTTCTGCTGAGTGGTTTAGTCCTTGCTAGCAGTATCGGCAATGTGTAAACAGCCCTCTCACCAGTCCTCAGAATGCTGTACTGACCTCTCGCTGTAGAAGCGTCTCTCCCCAAAAGCCTCTGATGATCAGTAGTAGGAAACAGTGAGTAGAAGCTCCAGTTTCCGTGCGGCAGTGGTGCAGGTGCTGTGATGTGGGCGGTGCTAATCTGGCTCCAGGTGTCCTCACTCACAGGCTTGGAGCTCCGCTGGTATGGTCTCTAGCTGGCAGGTGAATATTCTAACCCCCTTGGTATCAAGAGGAAGAACTTTCCTGGGCAGTTTAATAAAAATCCTCTGTCCACCCCTCCTACACCGTGCCTATGGAGATCTGTAGTGTAACCATTATTGTGTAGCTATCATATGGCTGCTGTCTCAAACTACAACATTCAAGATTCTCACCTCTCTGCATAGAAGTCAATGTGCTTGTTTGGTTTTAGCTATCCCCCATGCTAGATGGAGGACACTGCTACATAATGACTCTCCTTATTGCTGTAGTCCAGCACCTGGCTCCACCAAATAGGGATTTTATAAAAAAACATCTGTAGGCTAGCCCAGCTTTGCTGAGAAAAGTACCTTTTTTTTTTTTTTTTTTTTTTTTTTTTTTGATCAGCCTTTCCTTGTCTAGTATTGGAATGCCATACCCAGGCAAAAAAGTGATTCTGTGTTACAAACTTTACATATCTTGTTTTGGTAACAAGTTAGTCATGGAGTGCTTTTCACCTGTGGGCATTGTCTCTCTGCTTGCTGCGTGTTTAAAGACTCGCTAAGTAAGGCACCTTTCACATTGAGGAGTTTTTCAGGCGGTACAGCGCTAAAAATAGTACTGCTATACCGCCTGAAAAACTCCTGCCAAGCAACCTCAATGTGAAAGCCCGAGGGCTTTCACACTGAGGCGATGCGCTGGCGGAAGAGAAAAAAATCTCCTGTCAGCAGCATCTTTGGAGCAGTGAGAGGAGCGGCGTGTATACCGCTCCTTCCCATTGAAAACAATGGGATACTGCCCGCAATGCGCCTCTATAGAGGCGCATTGCGGGCGGTATTAACCCTTTCACGGTCGCAAACTCCGGCAAATCGCTGCCAAGAACAATCGCTGCTATTTAGCAGCGCTATAAGCCAAATTGCCCCCAATGTTAAAGGATTAATTGTAGGTTAATTGAGCCGAGCGCTGCAAACTAGCCTGCTATTTGCACCGATGGGCGCCTTTGAAATACCTCTTCCACTGGTTTTACCGGGCACTGGATTTCATTTAAGGCACCTTCCAGACCCCATTTTAGTGGCTGGTTTTACTGGCCAGTGGGTTCTGTGTTAGGAACCTCCCATAGCTTAACAAGTTACCAGGCACTGGGCTTCACGTTAGGCGCCTTACGACATCGTTCTGTTGGGCGCATAGTGCTTTTCAGTTCCAGAACTGGTGGCATTGTCTCTGCAGTGCTCTGTCTTTAAAAAATCGCTTTATGAATTAGCCATTTAAGCCAAGCACTGGGAGCTACCTCGTTATTTGCGCTGCTTGGCACCTTTTGAATTTCCTGCTTCTGCCACTTTTACTACAGATTGCGTTAAGTCTGAGGGACTGAGCGATGGCATCATTCTCTGGGTGGAGTGTCACACCTGCTCCACATTCCTTTTTTTTTTTTTTTACCATTCACTGTCGAAGAAGCAATACCTCACTGTGCACCTGCTTTGCATAGAGCCACATGGAAACATTTCTGGTCCATTCCTACTGTGCTTTTACAATGACATTAGTCACCTTGGACCATTATAACCTTTTACCGGGCACTGGATTTCATTTAAGGCACCTTCCAGACCCCATTTTAGTGGCTGGTTTTACTGGCCAGTGGGTTCTGTGTTAGGAACCTCCCATAGCTTAACAAGTTACCAGGCACTGGGCTTCACGTTAGGCGCCTTACGACATCGTTCTGTTGGGCGCATAGTGCTTTTCAGTTCCAGAACTGGTGGCATTGTCTCTGCAGTGCTCTGTCTTTAAAAAATCGCTTTATGAATTAGCCATTTAAGCCAAGCACTGGGAGCTACCTCGTTATTTGCGCTGCTTGGCACCTTTTGAATTTCCTGCTTCTGCCACTTTTACTACAGATTGCGTTAAGTCTGAGGGACTGAGCGATGGCATCATTCTCTGGGTGGAGTGTCACACCTGCTCCACATTCCTTTTTTTTTTTTTTTTACCATTCACTGTCGAAGAAGCAATACCTCACTGTGCACCTGCTTTGCATAGAGCCACATGGAAACATTTCTGGTCCATTCCTACTGTGCTTTTACAATGACATTAGTCACCTTGGACCATTATAACCTCACTGGCTACCAGCTAAGCTTAGTTGTATCGCAGCCATGTGGTCAAACATGTCTGTATCTAGACACAGAGAGGGTGTTTCCAGTGTTACTGGCAACCCCAGCTCACACTATCCCAATGGTTCCTAGGGATTTTTTTTCTCTGTAGTCTCTAAAGACCTGATCATCTGTAATATTGAATTTTGTATCCTCATGGTCATAGGGTCCAACTCCATCGCGTGAGGATGAGTCTCCTGCCATATCAGGGACCTTCACTGCAGTATCACAATACTTTGTGGCCAAATTTGACCAGGTTCTGGCTGGTGCTGACTACAAAGGTTGTGGAGACCCCCTGAGCACCTTCTGGATTTGTTCCTATTTGGTAAGGAATTCATAAAATGTTGGTTTATACCCACTGTGCATCTGCCAGTGCCCCACCTTAAAGAGGAGTTCCACCCAAATTTGGAACTTCCTCTTGTTCCACTCCTCACCCCCTTGCATGCCACATTTGGCATGTAATTTTTTTGGGGGGGGAGTGGGGGCTTCAGTAGGAGTGGGACTTCCTGTCCCACTTCCTGCTTCTGCCGAGGGGCTGGTTAGGCGATTAAGCCTTAATCGCCTACACCAGCCCCTCCCTGTAGGCGATCACATGGGACACTGACAGGTCCCATGCGATCGCCTCTCCAATCAGCGGCGAGCCGCGCCGCGCGCATGCGCAGTGCGGCTCGCGCATGCGCAGTGGGTGCACGGCCGTGAAGCCGAAGGCTGTCACGGCTAGGTGCCCACAGTCAGGATGGAGACGCCGGCCGGGGAGGGGGGGAGAGGAGCGGAGCCCCGGTCGGCGTGTCGCTGGAACGCAGGAGCAGGTAAGTGAGTGTTTATTAAAAGCTAGCAGCTACACTTTTTGTAGCTGCTGACTTTTAATAAACACATTTTTTGGCTGGAACACCCCTTTAACAGGGTAAGCACTAAACAAGTACAGGGCATTCTGAATAATGAGGATTCTGAAAAACAGCTAAACTCTGCCCTTTTACCCTATTCTAGCTGTGACCTTTAGTCTACAAAATTGTGGAGGCTTGGTTAAAAAGAATTT